>JAAMXY010004499.1:0-38107 GCA_019677205.1 Pinguiococcus pyrenoidosus
TAGATTCTAAAGGATCTTTTCTTAATCTATGACGTAGACATAAAACAATTATTTTACTTATATCATCAACAGTCACTTCTGTTCGGCCATCAAATGAAGTAAAAGCTTTCGCAGCTCTATTTACAACTATATCCCCACGTAATCCATCTACATCTAGTTCACTACAAACTTGAGAAATTTTGACACGTAGATCATAATCTAAGGAAACATCCCCTAATAAATTTTGGGCATCAATAATTTTATCCTTTAAAGCTTGTTGTTGATCTGAATATTTTTCTAACCAAATATCTGGATCTTTATCAAATGCTGTTCGTTCTTGAACGATTTTAACCCTAAGATCCGGTTCTTTTACTGTTCTGATTTCTGCATGCATACCAAATCGATCTAATAATTGAGGTCTTAATTCACCTTCTTCTGGATTTCCAGACCCTACTAAAACAAATCTAGCTGGATGACGGATTGAAATGCCTTCACGTTCAACAGTATTCCAACCAGAAGCTGCAGAATCTAAAAGAATATCAACCAAATGATCATCTAATAAATTAACTTCATCTACATATAAAATACCACGGTTAGCTTTAGCTAATAAACCTGGTTCAAAAGCTTTAACACCTTCAGTTAAAGCTTTCTCAATATCTATAGTACCACAAACTCTATCTTCTGTAGCTCCTAAAGGCAAATCAATCATTGGAATTTTAATTGGTTCGACAGAAACTTCTTCATCATTTTCTAATTTTTGACGAACTTCTGAGCTCATTAACTCAAAGTCGGTCGGATGGGAATTAAAGGGATCATCTTTTACACATTCAATTTCTGGTAAAAGATCGGCTAATGCACGAATAGTTGTCGATTTTCCTGTACCACGATCCCCCATAATCATTACCCCACCAATCTTTGGATCAATGACATTTAATTGTAAAGCTAATTTCATTTCCTCTTGACCTACAATAGCTGTAAAAGGAAATACAGGTACTGTTTTCTTCTTTAATGTTTTTTCATTCATAATAAAATTTAAAATAGATTTATATAAAGAATTTTAAGGAATAAGTTTTCTAAAAACTTACTCCTTAAAAATTAAGAATATAGAGCTGCGCCTAATCTAATAGCTAATAAACCTGATACAAGGGCAACTGCTAAAGCAATAAGAATTTGTGATTCTGTAATCATAATTTTAAAATTATTCAATAATATAATATGAATCTATTATATTAAACTTTTGCAGCTTTGAAATTTGTTTTTACTGTTTCAATTGCTTGCTTTAAAATTTGTTCAGCTTCATCATTCATTACCTTTGTATCACGAATTGATTGACTAAATTCAGGCTTTGATGTTCTTAAGTATTCTAATAGGTTATCTAAATAAGCTACTACATCACCAACTTCTAAATCATCTAAATAACCATTTGTTCCAGTATAAATGCGAACAATTTGTTCAGTTACAGGATACGGAGAATTTTGAGCTTGCTTTAAAATCTCACGTAATCTAGAGCCTCTAGCTAATTGAGCTTGAGTTGCAGGATCTAAATCAGAAGCAAATTGAGAGAATGCTTCTAACTCATCGAACTGTGCTAATTCTAGCTTTAATTTACCAGCAACTTTTTTCATTGCTTTAATTTGAGCTGCTGATCCTACGCGGGATACTGAAATACCAACATTAACAGCTGGACGTATACCTGAGTTGAATAAATCACCAGATAAGAAAATCTGGCCATCTGTAATAGAAATTACATTTGTAGGAATATAAGCTGATACATCGCCAGCTTGTGTTTCAATAATCGGTAATGCAGTCATACTACCACCACCTAATGAATCATTTAACTTTGCAGCACGCTCTAATAAGCGAGAATGTAAATAGAATACATCACCAGGGAAAGCCTCACGACCTGGAGGACGACGTAATAATAATGACATCTGACGGTAAGCTTGAGCTTGTTTTGTTAAATCATCATAAATAACTAAAGTAGCTTTACCATTATACATAAAGTACTCTGCAATAGCAGCACCTGTATAAGGAGCGATATATTGTAAAGTTGCAGATTCATCAGCATTTGCGGCAACGATTACTGTATAATCTAATGCGCCTTTATCTTTTAATAGTTGAGCAGCTTGAGCTACAGAAGAGGCTTTTTGACCAACTGCAACATAAACACACACTACATCTTCAGATTTTTGGTTAATAATCGTGTCTAACGCAATTGATGTTTTTCCAGTTTGACGATCACCAATAATTAATTCACGTTGGCCTCGACCGATCGGAATCATTGAATCAATAGCTGTAATACCAGTTTGTAAAGGTTCACATACAGATTGACGAGCAATAATACCTGGAGCCATAGATTCAATTAAACGCGACTCTGTAGAATTTATTGTACCTTGACCATCTAAAGGATTTACTAATGGATCAACTAAACGACCTAATAATGCTTCGCCTACAGGGATTTGAGCAATACGACCAGTTGCAGTAACTTCAGTTCCTTCTAGGATGTCCGTTCCACGACCCATAATTACTGCACCAACATTATCATTTTCAAGGTTTAAAGCAATACCAATTGTACCCTCTGCAAATTCTAGTAATTCACCAGCCATAACGCTATCTAAACCATAGATACGGGCAATTCCATCACCTACTTGTAAAACAGTACCAACATTCTTTAAGTCTGGTCCTGATTCAAAATTTACAATTTGATCTTTAATAAATGCACTGATTTCATCAGGTCGAAGTGGTTGCATAATTTACTTGCTATTTTTTTTCTATAAAATTAAAATAAACTGATTTCAAAAACTTATATTTATAATTAACTTAATTTTACATTTAAACCTAAATGCTTAATTAAACCTTTCATCTGACCTTCTACACTTAAATCTAGAAGCTTAGAATTAACTTGTATCTTTAAACCTGCTAAAATATTAGGGTCTACGGTACAAATAAGTTTTACAGATGAAGCATTACAGTATTCTTTAAGTTGAATCATTAAATTATTTCTTTGTGCAGTTGTCAGAGGAACTGCTGAAGTTACTCTTGCCATAGAAATTTTCATTGAATCACTTAAAATATTTGTAAATTTTTTAATAATTGCATAAATACAATTTATACGGTTTTTTTCAACCAAAATAAGAAGAAAATTAACAGTTATAGGATCAACAAAAGTTGTAAAAATATTCTTTGTTGCTAACTGTTTATCTTTTAAGGTAACTAGCGGATGTTCCAAATACAAACGTAGTACAGGATATTTTTTAAATAAAGATATGATTGTAACTAAATCTTTTATTATAATATCTATTTTATTTGTACTTTTTGCTGCTTGAATTAAAGCTTCCGCATAAGGAGTTGCAACTTTTGATTCAATAACAGTTTTCATTAAGATAATCCTTTTATCATTTCGATACGGTCATTAATAAGACGCTCATGATCATCAGTTGAAAAATTTGATTCTAAATCACTAATAACCGTAAAAATGGCATTTGTAGTAACTTCATTTTTAATATCAGTTAAAACTTCATATTTACGGATATTCATAGTGTTGAATTCACTTTCACATTGACGTATAATTTCTTGCTGAGTCGCCTGGTAATCTGCTTCTAAAGCAGCTAATTTTATATTCAAAGCACTTCCAGTTATTTCTTGTAAGACAATATCTGCTTGATTTACTTGAATTTCAACTTCTTGTAAACGTTCTAAAGCTTGATTTAATTTATTATCAGCATTTTTAATGTTGTTTATAATAAAATTTTGACGATTAGATAAGTTTGAACTTAAAAAATCTCTTCCAACAATAAAAAGACCAACTAATAAAATAGCGATATTTACAATATTAGTTTCTAAAATGTCAGGATTTATCCCAAAACCAGACCCAGCCTCATTTGCCATTAATATATTTTGAAACATATTTTTATGTTTAAGGGTTTAAGGAAATTTATTTATTTATTTTAAATCTTCTTTAAACCTAATTTTTGATAAATTAAATTTGAAAGAGATTTTAAATCTGCTAATAAAACAGTAATAACTCGTTCTTTTTCAGCATACAATTCATTTGTATATCTGTAAACTACATCATCTAAAACATATTGATTAAATCTAATCTCAAAATTAAAACGTCCTGCAAACAACGCTTTAAATTCAAGAATTTCATTTTCAGTTTGGTATCTTGCACGTGAAATACTAATTTCGTATTCCATTAAAAGTTTTTCAGCCTCTTTAAGAATTTCAGATGCTTTAATTAAATTATTATTAACATATTTTGTTCTCTCTTCTATGCTATTTAATAATGGATTAAATAAAATAGACTTAAGTACTGCAGATAAAATAACAGTTTGTAATGCAATAACAATAAATGTACCATCGAAATCAAAAAGACCACCTGTCTTTTCTTCAAGAACCAAATATAGGGATATAATATTCGTCATAAATCTTTTTAATTCATTTATAAAAATACCAAGACTTTGAGAAGTCTAAACATAAATGTATGCCAGCATCCCAGTCTTGGTATTTTAAGCGAATTAGCTAATAAATGGATTCGCAAATAATAATGATAAAGCAACTACTAAACCATAAATTGTTAAAGCTTCCATGAAAGCTAAACTTAATAATAACATACCACGGATTTTGTTTTCAGCTTCTGGTTGGCGTGCAATACCTTCAACAGCTTGACCAGCTGCAGTACCTTGACCAATACCAGGACCAATTGCAGCTAAACCTACAGAAAGACCAGCAGCAACAACAGAAGCAGCAGAAATAATTGAATCCATAAGATAAAAAATTAATTAATTAAAAATTTTTAAAAATTAACAAGTTTCAAAATTTTTGACAATAGCTAATTAAAAGTAATACTGAAATTATTCAACAGCTTCAGCTATATAGGCTGCAGCTAGAGTTGAAAAAATTAATGCTTGAATACTACTTGCAAAAACACCTAAAACCATAATAGGTAAAGGTATAATTAATGGAACAAGCATTGTTAAAACAGATACTGTTAATTCATCTGCTAAAATATTACCAAATAAACGGAAACTTAAAGATAAAGGTTTCGTAAAATCTTCTAGAATATTAATTGGTAAAAGTACAGGAGTTGGTTCTAAATATCTTTTAAAATATCCAAGACCTTTTTTTTGTAAACCTGCATAAAAATAAGTTAATGAAACTAATAAAGACAGGGCTACTGTTGTATTAATATCATTTGTTGGAGCAGCTAATTCACCTTCTGGTAACTGTATAAGTTTCCATGGAACTAAAGCACCCGCCCAGTTACAACCAAATATAAATAGGAAAAGAGTCCCAATAAATGGCAACCAAGGTTTATAGGCTGTTGGTCCTAATTGATTCTTTGCTATATCTTCAACAAATTCAACGACAAATTCCATGAAGTTTTGCCATCCCTCAGGAATTCTTTCAATTTTTTGAGTTCCAAGAAGGGAAAAAGAAATTATAAGTAATAAAACCAACCAACTAACGATTAAAACTTGACCATGAAGTGATAATTCATCATTTAAATACCAATAGAAGTGCTGTCCTATTTCGACGCCTGCTAACGATAAAGTAATATTATACATATAAAAAATTTCTCTAAAAACCAGAGTATTGAATTGATTTCTTTTTCTTGATAGTTATTATATAAAATGAAATTTAATTTTAAGTCAAAAGTAGTTAAAGACCTTAATTTAGTCACCCTCTCCCAATGTAAAACGAGAGAATCGTGAAACTTGTATATTTTCTCCAAGAACAGAAATTTTCTGTTTAATTAATTCATCGATAGTTATATTTTGATCCTTCATATAAGGCTGATCTAGTAAAGTTTGAGTTTTAAAAATCTTCTCTACGCGACCTTGAACTATCTTTTCTTTTATTTCTTCGGGTTTATTTTCCAGATCTTCCTTACCCAATTCAATTTGCTTCTCTTTTTCAATAATATCTTCAGGTATATCATTATAAGAAATATAATTAATTGAAGGAAAAGCTGCTATTTGCATTGAAATAATTTTAGATAATTCTTTGAACTCTTCACGTCTCGCAACAAAATCAGTTTCACAGTTTAATTCTAATAAAACACCAATTTTGCCGCCGGTATGAATATAAGCATCTATAATCCCTTCACTAACGGCCCTAGAAGATTTTTTTTCTGCAGATGCTAACCCTTTTTGACGAAGAGCTTCCATTGCCTTTTCGAAATCACCTGCGTGTTCTTGTAAGGCTTTTTTACAATTCATCATTCCTGCGCCAGTTTTTTCACGCAATTGTTTTACGTCTTGTGGATTAATTTGAATATTCATAATTTTCTTCCTCCTCAGTTTTTGAATTTTTAGTTAATTGAATTTGCATACCATATGAAATACGATCTGCAAGATATTGTAAAATGTATTTAATTGAGCTAATTGTATCATCATTTGCAGGAATAGGAATATCTGTGATATCAGGATCACAATTTGTATCTAATAAAGAAACAATCGGTATATTTAAAGTTAAAGCTTCTCTTACAGCTGTAATTTCTCTTTGCTGATCAATTACAATAATTATATTAGGCAAAGTTTTCATATCCCTAATTCCGATCAAATGACGTTTTAAATTCTCTAATTCTTTTTTCTTGTTTGAAGCTTCTTTTTTCGGTAATTTTTCAAAAGTACCATCTGCTTCTTGAGTTTCTAGTAAAACCATTTTATCAATTCTTAATCTAATGGTTTCCCAATTTGTTAGCATACCACCTAACCAGCGATGATTAATATAAAAACTTTTACAACGTTTTGCTTCTTGGCTAACAATTGACGCGGCTTGTTTTTTTGTTCCAACAAACAAAAAAGTATTACCATTTTCCGCAGCAGTTTGTAAAAAATCTCCTGCTTGAGTTAATAATTTTGCGGTTTGAACTAAATCTAGAATATGGATTCCATTACGCTCTGTATAGATATATGGAAACATTTTTGGATTCCAATTTGATGTTTTATGTCCTAAATGGACGCTTGCTTTTGCTAGTTGGGCTAAATGAATTGTAGCCATAATTTTTCCTTTTTTTTCTTTAACTCAAATATTATCATAAATTTATTTTTTCTTCCACTATTTAAGAATTTTATTTATATATATTTTTTAAATAAAAAGGAAGAGATAAATTATTTTCTATCAATAAACTATTATACAAATTAAAACCTGTTCCTGCGGGAATAAGTCGCCCAACAATTACATTTTCCTTCAATCCGTGTAACCAATCAAGTTTACCTTCGACTGCTGATTGTGTAAGAACCTTTGTTGTTTCTTGGAAACTAGCTGCAGAAATAAAACTATCTGTTTTTAAAGATGCTCTAGTTATTCCATATAAAATTGGAATATAAGTTGCTGGATGTTTTCCAAAAAAGTAAATAGATTCATTTACATAATTTATAGTTTCAAGATCAATAATATCACCACATCGAAGCATTGTCTCACCAGGATTTGCAATTTGAATTTTTGAACTCATTTGTCTAACTATAACTTCAACGTGTTTGTCTGAAATTGAAACTCCTTGAGATTCATAAACTTGCTGAATAGAACTTACAATTAAAACTTGAATTTTTCTCAAGCTTCTATAGCAAGATTCATAGATTGAGTTAAATAATGAGAAATATTTATAGTAACTATGTAAAAGTTTATGTAAATTTAATCCTTTTTTGATTTGGAAATTTAAATAAACAAAATCTCCAAGTGACAAATTAGTAGTGTTATTTAATAATCTCCTATAAACTTGAAGTCCCGTTCTTCCAAGTATAACAATTTGATTAAAACTAATAGCTTTAGTCAAATTATCACGATTTTGTTTTATATAAACTTGATATTTTCCATTAAATATAAATAAACCAAAATTCTTTGCTAACCTTCCTTTATTAGATATTTTTCTAGCCTCTAAAATTTCTTCAACTTTAGGCAGACCTTGAACAATATCACCTGTTGTTGTTTTTTCAAATAAGAATAATCCTAGATTCTCGTTTTTATAAATAAAATCATCATGTGATATAAATAAATAAGTTCCTTTAGAAAATAAATAAGGATAAGCTTTTTGAATTTGGATAGAATTTCCATTTATTTCTTTTATTTGGCCAGATACTGGAGAATATAGAGTCGGATTTAATTTGTCATTTTTAAATACAAAATCTCCTTTTTTAACAGAAAAATTATTATTATCAATAAAGTAATTTACATAATCTTTATCACTATTAAAAAATAGGGATAGATTATCTTCATGTTTTAATTGCCAATCTTGTATTGATTGATTTCTACTTGAATTTAATTCAAAAAATCCAATACAACTATTTACTGGAAAATAATATTCATTTTGGTTAAAAAGATTTAAATCTAAAGACTGATTTATTTGAGGTAAAAGAGATTCTCTAGTACTTATAAAAAATTTAAAATCATTTTTATTTGTTTTAATTAGTCTAGAGTAGATATTATTATTGTTGAATAAATTTTGATTAATTTGCAATACTAAAGACAGGTTAATTATTTTGCTATGAACGTTACGTTTATTAATATTTTCAAAAGAATGTTCTAAAGTTAGTTTAGCAGTCTTTTCTTTTGAATTTATCTCATAAAGAGGTAATCTATAAAACTCAAGATCTGATAGAACTAAAAAAATATTCTTATTTTTTATAATTTTTTCCAAAACACACGGAGTGTTTATTATTAAATTTTTAAATAGCTTTTCTCCAGGATAAAGTATTTGAGATTTTAAATTTATAATTTCGTTCATAAATTTTGGACTAAAATTAATGTTTTCGAAATTAATTTTTATTAAACCAGAGTTTTTTTCAATTTGCTTTGTAATTAAAATTAAGCAATTTTTAGAAGATAAAGATTCATTTACAAAATTATTTCTTATTAAACTAACTAATAATCTTTTTTTATTTAGTTCTTGTTTTTTCAGAGAATGATCTATAAAAAATTTCTTATTTTTAAAAGATAAATTATTTATTGAGAAAAATAATTTATTACGCTTATTTAAAAAAGAATTTTTAGAAGGTAATATTCGCCCAATAATATAATGGGTTTTGTCAATTTTAGAATTAGATTTAGGTACAAAATGTAAGAAAGAATTAAATAAATTAATAAAAATTTGATTATTTCCAATATCTTTATTTAGAGATAAAAATTTTAAATGTAAAAGAGATGAGGAAAACTCTAATTTAGTAGTAAAATTATTATCTCTACTATTTATTAAATTTCCCGATAAATAATTCTTAATTTTACTTTGACCAAGTAATTGGTTGTTCAAAAATACTTTTTGTAATTTTAATCTTAATTCAATACTAAAAGGAAGTTCATATAATTCACCTGCAATTAACCATATTACATCTGAAAAATCGTTTTTTTGGTCTTTTTTTGAACTTGATAGTTTTTCAGTAAATAATTTAGAATTAAAGAAAATTTTTCCAGAATTCTGAGCTTTTAATTCTTTTGTGCCAAGAGCTTTTGTTTCACTTTTGGAAGAAATCTTTCCAATTAGATCATTCTTTTTAACAAAAGATAAATTTTTTATAAATAAATTTGTATCACTAGTTACAGGAATAGTAATTATTTTATTTGCATAAGTTTTTAAAAAAATCTCTCCAGAATTTTTAGTTAAATAAGCAATCTGACCTAACTCAGTTCGATAAGGAACAAATTTTAGATCTTTTGAAAATTTTATTTGGCCTGCTTCTTTTACAGAAATTTGATTAGTAAATGATCCTGTAAATACACCTCCGGTGTGGAATGTTCTCATAGTTAATTGCGTGCCTGGCTCGCCAATTGATTGAGCAGCCAAAACTCCAACAGCTTCACCTAATGGAACAATTTTATTAATTGCTAAATTCCAACCATAACAACGTTGGCATATTGATCTAACAGACCTACAGGTTAGCGCTGAATAAATAAAAATATCTAAGGGTAAAAACTTTTCTAATTTATCAAGAATTTCAAAAGTTAATTCTTGATTCTTTTTAATAACTATATTATTAACTATTAAATCTTCAGCGAGTATTCTACCAATTAATTGATCATAAAGAATTCCAGAATTTGAAACAGATATAAGGATACCTCTAGAAGTTCCACACGAAATTTCACGTATTACAACATCCTGAGCAACATCTACTAATCTGCGGGTAAGATAGCCTGAATCTGCTGTTTTTAAAGCAGTATCCACCAAACCTTTTCTAGCTCCAAATGAAGAAATTAAATAATCTGTAATTTTTAATCCTTCTCGAAAATTTGCTACAATAGGTAAATCAATAATTTCCCCATTAGGATCCGCCATTAATCCTCGCATTCCAACTAATTGACGAACTTGAGAAATATTGCCCCTTGCTCCAGAAAATGCCATTATATAAATTGAATTCAAAGGATCAGTAGTTTTGAAATAATCAATAACTTGATCTTTAAGATTTTCGCTTGTGGTGTTCCAAGTATTAATAACCTGTTGAAAACGCTCAATTTCTGTTAATTCAGCTCTTTCAACTTTTTTATTAAATAAATCTGTTGAATCATAAGCTTTTTTTAAAGTATATGCCTTGCTTGGAGGAATTTTAAGATCTTCTAGATTTAAAGATAAACCTGCTCTTGTGGCATAATAAAATCCTAAAGATTTCAAAGTATCTACTAACGTAGATACTGTAACAATTCCATAATTAGTAAAAGCTTCCAAAATAATTTTTCTTAGTTGCTTTTTATCAATTATTTGATTTTTATAAATAAACTTTTTTTTCATAATTGCTAAATGTTATCTTCATTCTCTAGAATTTTAATAATAGTATTATTAAGTAAAACTCTTCCTGGAGTTGTTCTTATAAAACAGCTAATTAATTTATTATTTTGACACAAATGAATTTGCCATTCTTTTGAAAATTTTAATTTTGAATTATTAGAAAAGTTTTTCTCTTCCCAATTTTTTTTTTCCATAAGTTCTTGAGAAAATCCTTCATCGTATCTAACCCAAATTGAAGCATGTAAATCAACTAGTTTATTATCAAATGCTAGTAAAACATCTTCAAATGAAGAAAAATAATGATTAGCCTTTTTTAAATTAGTTAAATTAGAAGTTGTTAAATAATAGCAACCAATAACCATATCCTGACTAGGTGATAAAATCGGTTGGCCAGTTGCAGGCGATAAAAAATTGTGTGGAGCTAACATAAGTAAACGCGCTTCAGCCTGTGCTTCAAAAGATAAAGGTAAATGTACAGCCATTTGATCGCCATCAAAATCTGCATTAAAAGCAGGACAAACTAATGGGTGTAATTGAATAGCTCGACCTTCAACTAAAAGGGGTTTAAAAGCTTGTATTCCTAAACGATGTAATGTTGGAGCTCTATTTAATAAAATAGGGTGATTTTCCATAATATTTTCTAGTAATTTCCAAGCAATTAACTTATTTTTTTGAATAATTTTTTTAGCCCCTTTTAAATTAGTTGCATAACCTAAATAAATTAATTCATGAACTATAAAAGGTTGAAAAAGTTCAATAGCAATTTCATAAGGTAAACCGCATTGATGTAATTCTAGATTTGGACCAACTATAATAACTGAACGACCAGAATAATCAACCCTTTTTCCAAGAAGATTTTGCCTAAAACGACCTTGTTTTCCTTCAATCACATCAGCTAATGATTTAAGAGCCCTATTGTTAATATTAACTGCTTCTTTACCACGTCTACCATTATCAATAAGAGTATCAACTGCTTCTTGAAGCATTCTTTTTTCATTATTAACAATAACATTAGGAGCATATATTTCAATTAGTTTAATTAATCGATTATTTCGTGTAATAACTCTTCGATAAAGTTCATTTAAATCAGAAGTTGCAAATCTTCCACCATCTAACTGAACCATTGGTCTTAATCCTGGAGGAATAACTGGTAAAACACTTAAAATCATCCATTCAGGTCTGGATTGGGTAGCATATAAATGTTCAATTATTCTTAATCTTTTTAATTCCTTATTTGCCCGATTTGCACCCTGAATTAAATATTTTGTTGAATAGGCTCTTTTAATACCTGTCTCTGGAAATGGCTCTTTTAAAACCACTGAAAAATTACGAATTTTTGCTAACTCTTTTTTTAAATTTAATTTTTCTAAATCCCTCTTAATTTTTTCTACGCCTAGCTGAAAATTAAAAGAAGAAGAGGAGTCTTCTTGATTTTCTAATTCTTGTGTATCTTCATAAAAATAAGTTATTTTATCTAAATCTTTTAATTTTTGTTCAAGAAGTAATGAAATGTAACTAGGTTGAGAATGTAAATACCAGATATGAACAATTGGGTAAGATAGTTCAATATATCCCATTCTATGCCTACGAACCCTAGATTCTGTTAATTCAACTCCGCATCTTTCACATACAAAACCAGGGCTTCTGACAAGTTTATATTTACCACAATAGCATTCCCAACTTTTAATTGGACCAAAAATTCTTTCGCAAAATAAACCATCAATCTCGGGTTTAAAAGTTCTATAATTAATAGTTTCTGAACTTAAAACTTCTCCTATTAATTGACCATCAGGTAATGTTCTTTGTCCCCATTTTCTTATAATTTTTGGAGAAGCTATATTAATCTTTAAAAAATCAAAATTTTTAACTATTGGTTGCATAAGGTTTTCAAATTTAATTTTTTCTTAGAAAAAAATTTCTCGTTTGGATGTATCCATATTTGAGTTAATTAAGTCTATTTCATAGGGTTTAAAAATTGAAAGTTGATCTTGACAAACCTGGAAAGTTTCTATATCAATTCCTAATGCCTGTAACTCTCGAATTAAAACACGAAAAGATTCCGGAACACCAGGCTTAGGAACTGTTTGACCTCTGATAATAGCGTCTAAAGTTTGATTTCTACCATGAATATCATCAGATTTTACAGTTAATAATTCCTGA
This sequence comes from Pinguiococcus pyrenoidosus, assembly GCA_019677205.1. Taxonomy (NCBI): domain Eukaryota; class Pinguiophyceae; order Pinguiochrysidales; family Pinguiochrysidaceae; genus Pinguiococcus; species Pinguiococcus pyrenoidosus. The sequence goes on from JAAMXY010004499.1 coordinate 12,857, forward strand.
AGGGTATAAGCGGCTCCAAAGGCTTCTAAAGCCCATACTTCCATCTCCCCAAATCTTTGCCCACCATTTCTAGATCGACCACCTAAGGGTTGTTGAGTAATTAAAGAGTATGGTCCGGTAGATCTTGCATGAATTTTATCATCAACCAAATGAATTAATTTCAACATATAAGATCTTCCTACTGTTATAGGGTTATCAAAGAATTCCCCTGTTCGTCCATCTCTTAATTGGAATTTACCTGGAAATTTTCTATTAAATAACCAATTTGTATTAGTAGAAATTGAAGCTTCTTTTAGTTTTTCTAAAACTAAAACCCTAGAAGCATTTTTTCCAAACATTTCATCAAAAGGTAAAACCTTAAAACGTTGATTTAATTTTTCGCCTATTAGACCCATTAAACACTCATAAATTTGCCCTACATTCATACGAGATGGAATACCTAAAGGATTTAAAATAATATCAATTGGTGTTCCATCAGGTAAAAAAGGCATATCTTGCTGAGGTAATATTTTAGAAATAATACCCTTATTTCCATGACGTCCTGCCATCTTATCACCAACTTGAACTTTTCGAATTTGGGCTAAAAATATTCTAACAATGCATATAGTTCCAATTGGAATATCATCTCCATTTTCTCTAGTAAAAATTCTAATATCAATTACACGGCCACGGCTTCCATTAGGTACTCGTAAAGAACTATCTCTAAGATCTCTTGCTTTTGCTCCAAAAATGGCTTTTAATAATCTACCTTCCGGTAATTGCTCAGATTCCCCCACCGGGGTAACTTTACCTACCAATAAATCCCCAGGTTTAACTTTAGCTCCTTTATAGACAATACCTGTTTCATCTAATTGTCGTAAAGCTTGTTCAGAAACATAGGGTATAGTACGGCGGATTTCTTCAGGCCCAGCTTTAGTCTGCCTTACTTCTAAATCATGCTTTTCAATATGCACTGAAGTAAATAAATCTTTTGAAACTAGTCTTTCACTTATTAAAATAGCATCCTCATAGTTATAACCTTCCCAAGGTAAATATGCTAATAGAATATTTTGTCCTAACGCTAATTCACCATCATTTGTGCTTGGACCATCAGCAATAACTTGCCCTGAATAAACAAATTCCCCTGGCCAGACAATTGGTCTTTGATTTATGCAAGTATCTTGATTTGAACGAGTATATTTTTGTAAACTATATTTAACATCAATTCCACTTAATGATTCTATAAGAATTAAGTCTGAAGAAACTTTCTTTACATATCCATTAATATAACTTATTGCTACCATGCCAGATTCAACAGCAATTTGAGGCTCTAAACCCGTTCCAACAATAGGTTTTCTTGGAAATAATAAGGGAACAGATTGCCTTTGCATATTAGAGCCCATCAATGCGCGATTTGCATCATCATGCTCTATAAAAGGGATAAGAGCAGTTGCAGCTGAAATAACTTGAATTGGAGAAATTGCAATAAAGTCTACTTCCTCTCGCTTGCATATATTAAAATCTTGTTGATATCTTACAGGTACATATTTTTCTGAAATTAAATCAGAATTATTAAATTGTGTATCTCCAGGAGCTATTTTATATTGGTATTCTTTTTCAATAGTTAAAAAGTAAGGAGTTATAGTTCTTATAATTTTTCCATTATTTACAGAAAAATAAGGAGTTTCAATAAAACCATATTCATTAACTCTTGCAAAACTAGTAAATGAAGCAATCAATCCCGCATTTTGACCTTCTGGAGTTTCTATAGGACAAACCCGTCCATAATGACTAGGATGTATATCTCGGACACTAAAACTTACGTGATCTCTATTTAAACCTCCAGGTCCTAGACCACTAATTCGGCGTTTATGAGTTAACTCTGAAAGAGGATTTATTTGATCTAAAAACTGCGAAAGTTGACTTGAACCAAAAAATTCTCGAATTGAAGCAATAATCGGTTTTGGATTAACAATAATACTTAATCTTTTTGTTTCTCTAATAGTTAATTTTTCATTAATATTTCTTTCTAGACGATTTAATCCTATTTTAATTTGATTTTGGAGTAATTCACCTACAGATCTTACGCGACGATTTCTTAAATTATCAATGTCATCATCTTGGGTTTTCATTAAGCTATTATTACAAAGAATTGTTATAATTGCTATTAAATCAATTAATGTTAATGTACGTGAATTTTCTGCAACAGAAATATTTAATCGTTCATTTAGCTTAAGTCTTCCTACTGTACCAAGATCATAATATTTAGTATTAAATAGTTTTTCGCACACAGATTGCTGTAAAAAAGTTGATTTTTCTTCAGTTAATTTTAATAATTCTTGGTTTTCACTTGTTAAAATCGATTTTAAACTATTAGAATCAGGAAAACTAAAATATATTTCTTCATACGATAACCCAATCGAAAATAGCAAGTCTTGAATATTAAATTCAGCTTTATTATCCATTTTAAAAACTAATTTATCACGTTTAAAACCGAATTTTAACCAACTTCCTCGATTTGAGATTAATGTAGCACTATATAATTTTCTTCCTGTAATTATTTTTTCTTTTCGGTAATAAATTCCAGGACTACGAATCAATTGATTGATAATAACCCTTTCGCAACCATTTATAATAAAGGTACCTTTATCTGTCATCAATGGTATTTCACCAAAAAAAATATTTCTAAATGACTTTTGTTCTATATTCGAGCTTGTAATTTGAACCGGTACATAAATTCGAATAGCATAAGTTGCATCTCTTTGCTTTGTTTCAAAAAGACTATATTGGGGTCTTTTTAATTTATATTCCTGACCGTAAAGATAAACAAAAGTATCTTCACTAAAATCATAAATAGAAGAAATTGTTTCGAATTCTTCACTTAGCCCCTTTTTTAAAAACCAACAATAGCTTGATCTTTGAATTTCATTTAAATCCGGAAATTCTTTCAAATAAAGTAATTGAGGCATTTTAGTTTATCGGATTAATTTTTTTTATTTAAACAGAACTAATCAAAATAATAAAATTTCATTAAAAAATAAATAAATAAAAATTAGGTCCATAGAAATATTCTATTTACCTAATTTTTTACTATTGATAATTTTTTTGCCATTTGAGATTTTTTTCGAGCTGCCTTATTTTTGTGCAGCAGATTTTTCTTAACAGCCAAATCGATTCTTTTGTAATATAAGTTTAGCAATTCTTGTAAAGCTGAGTTTTCAGAATCATCAGATTGCAATTTTTGTAAAATTTTTTTTTGAGTAGTTTTAATTCTCGTTTTATAAACTTTATTAGACTTTTCATTTCTTATATTAACTTTTATAGATTTTTTGGCTGATTTTGTATTTGCCATGAATTCTCCTAAGAATTTTAATAAATTAAAATATAATATTTTTCTAAACTTGATTTAAATCTTGTCATCTTGTATTATTACATTAACTAAATAACAATTTCAATAGGTTAATTTAAATGGCAAAAAACAAAGGTAATCGCATAGTTATAACATTAGAATGCACTACTTGTCGTATAAACAATACTAGCCCGTCTCGTTATACAACAGTAAAAAATAGAAAAAATACAACATCTAGACTAGAATTGAATAAATATTGTCCAAGTTGTAACGCACATACACTACATAAAGAAATTAAATAATATTTATGAAAAAAAAGAAGAATCAATTTGTAGAGGCTGATCTTTTATCAGATAATAATTATAAGCAAATTGAAAATTTAGAAAAGTTTTTAACTGAACAAGGTAAAGTAATTAATCGTCGCTTATCTAAATTACCTATTCGTCAACATGGAAGAATGACAAAGGAATTGAAGCGAGGAAGACTAATCGGTCTATTACCATTTACAGCTTTAGATGACTAAAAAAAGATTTATTGCTTTTATCGAAATTAGAAAAGCAATAAATCTTTTTTTATTAGGGTATAATATTGAAGTAGAAGGTAATTTTTTGCCTAATAAAATTATTTACTTATCTAATTTAAATCAAACCTATGAGCCGTTCTCAAAAAAATGACAATTTTATTGATCAAACTTTTACAATAATGGCAGATATCCTATTAAAAATTTTTCCTGCAGATAAAAAACAGAAGCAAGCTTTTTTTTATTATCGTGATGGAATGTCAGCTCAATCTGAAGGCGAATATGCAGAGGCCTTAGAGAATTATTATCAGGCTTTACAATTGGAAGAAGATCCTTTTGATAGAAGTTTTATTTTGTATAATGTTGGCCTAATTTATTCTAGTAATGGAGAATATTCAAAAGCTTTAAATTATTATCATCAAGCATTGGAATTAAATTCAAATTTACCTCAAGCCCTTAATAATATTGCTGTTATATATCATTACCAAGGAACTAAAGCTACAGAAAATCAAAATGTAGAATTAGCTCGAAAACTTTTTAATAAAGCTGGAGATTATTGGAAACAAGCATTAAGACTTGCACCAAATAGTTATGGAGAAGCAGAAAATTGGTTACGTATTACTGGTCGAATTTAATGCTTTAGTGTTTAACTAAAATTTTCAATAGTATAGTATAATTTAGTCCAGGGATATTTTAACAATTTTAAAATTCCTAGTTAAGCAAATAATAATCCGAAATTTATTCTATCTCTTTAAAAACCTTTATTTTATATAATTTTAGTCTTATGAGTTCTATTAATGCATTAGACACAGGTGTAATTACTCAAGTAATTGGTCCTGTAGTTGATATTGAATTTCCCGCAGGTAACGTACCAAAAATCTATAACGCTGTTAACATTGAAACTGGTGATCTAAAAATTGTTGGTGAAGTACAACAATTATTAGGTGATAAAAAAGTTCGCGCGGTAGCAATGAGTTCAACAGAAGGTTTACGCCGTGGAGCTACTGTAACAGATACAGGATCTGCAATTTCTGTTCCTGTTGGTAGCTCAACTTTAGGCCGAATTTTTAACGTTCTAGGTGAAGCAATTGACGAAATGCCATTTGATGGAAATTGTGAATATAATTCTATCCACCGTGCAGCTCCTAGCTTTACAGAACTTGAAACATCTCCTTCAATTTTTGAAACAGGCATTAAAGTAGTAGATTTATTAGCTCCTTATCGCCGTGGTGGTAAAATTGGCTTATTTGGTGGTGCAGGTGTAGGTAAGACAGTATTAATTATGGAATTAATTAATAATATTGCTAAAGCTCATGGTGGTGTATCAGTATTTGCCGGTGTAGGTGAACGTACACGTGAAGGTAATGATTTATATATGGAAATGAAAGAATCTGGAGTAATCTCAGAAAACAACTCTAAGGTTGCTTTAGTTTACGGTCAAATGAATGAACCACCAGGTGCTAGAATGCGTGTTGGTTTAACAGCTTTAACAATGGCAGAATACTTCCGTGATGTTAATAAACAGGACGTTTTATTATTTGTTGATAATATTTTCCGTTTTGTACAAGCCGGTTCAGAGGTATCTGCATTATTAGGACGTATGCCATCAGCTGTAGGTTACCAACCAACTTTAACAACAGATATGGGTGCTTTACAAGAGCGTATTACCTCAACAAAAGACGGTTCTATTACATCGATTCAAGCCGTTTATGTGCCAGCTGATGATTTAACAGATCCAGCTCCAGCAACAACTTTTGCTCACTTAGATGCAACAACTGTACTTTCACGAGGTTTAGCTGCTAAAGGAATTTATCCTGCTGTAGATCCTCTAGATTCTACATCAACTATGTTACAAATTGATATTGTGGGTGCTGAACATTATGCAATAGCTCAACGTATTAAAGAAACTTTACAACGTTATAAAGAATTGCAAGATATTATTGCTATTTTAGGTATTGATGAATTATCAGACGAAGATAAATTAACTGTTGCTCGAGCTCGTAAAGTAGAAAGATTCTTATCTCAACCTTTCTTTGTAGCAGAAGTATTTACAGGTTCACCTGGAAAATATGTATCTTTAGAAGAAGCAATTAAAGGATTCAATATGATTTTAACTGGCGAATTAGATGATTTACCAGAACAATCATTCTACTTAGTTGGTAATATTGATGAAGCAATTGAAAAAGCAAAAACATTATAGAGTAGGAAAATATTTAAATGAGCTTAAACGTTAAATTAATTACTCCTGAAAAAGTAGTTTTTAATAATTTAGCCGATGAAGCAATTGTTCCTAGTATTACAGGGCAATTGGGTATTTTAGCTAATCATGCTCCTATGGTTTCAGCTTTAGATATCGGCGTTTTACGTGTCAAATATGAACAAAAATGGCTTGTTATTATATTATTCGGTGGATTCGTTGAAGTAAAAGATAATCAAGTTACTGTTGTAGCCAATGATATTGAAGAAACTTCAAAAATCGATTTTGATGCCGCAAAAATCAAGCTTACTGAAGCATTTGAAACTTTAGATGTAGCAGAAACACCAAAAGAAAAAATTCGTGCTTCTGAAGAATTAAAGAAAGCTTCAGCTAGAGTTCAAGCCGCTATGTATTTACAATAGACTGACTAGTTTATAGGATTATATCAGATTTAGAAAACCGTCTGTGTATTTAATTTTAAATACACAGACGGTTTTCTAAATCTGATATAATCCTATAAACTAGTCAGTCTATTGTAAATAATTTATGAAAAATCTAGAATTTAAATCTCAAAACAAGTTTTTCTTTTCGCCCAAAATCTTTTTTAAAGAAAGCAAGGATAAAGTATTAATCTATGTATTAGAAGAACACGCAAAAGAATTTAATCAACGTATTAAATTCCTTCTGATTCTTTCAGTTATTCTTATTGTATTTTTCTTAATAAACGTAAAACCTATAACAAAATTATTGGAATTGCCAGTTCAAACGGTAAAATTTTTCCAATTATCACCTAATGAATATTTTTTTTCTAGCATAAAATTAGGAATTTATACCGGGATATTAGTTAGTTGCCCTATTTATATTAATCAATTGATTATATTTTTATCACCAAGTTTTTCTCCCCGAGAACAAAAATTAGTTTTTCCTTTAATTTTACTTTCAATATTATTATTTTTTTTAAGCCTTCAATTTACTTTCTTTGCTTTACTTCCAGCAGCTTTAAACTTTTTCTTAAATTACAATCAAGATGTTTTGGAACCCCTTTGGTCTTTTACTGAATATTTTGATTTCAGTACTACTTTATTTATAGGTACAGCTCTTATTTTCCAATTACCAATACTTCAAGTTCTTTTGACTACAATAAATGTAATAAATACTGAAATGATGGAAAAAAGTTGGAAATATGTTGCTCTATTTTCTACAATACTTGGAGCTATTATTACTCCCTCTACAGATCCTATTACCCAGTTATTACTTTCTTCTGTTATAATGCTATTATATGTATTAGGAATTTTATTAGTAAAATTTTATAATAAATAAAAATTTAGGAAAACTTTATGACTTTATTAATATTAGGAGGAACAGGGACACTGGGATCCCAAATTGTTCGAAAAGCTCTAGATGAAGGGTATCAAGTTCGTTGTCTAGTTAGAAATTTAAGTAAAGCAAAATTTCTAAGGGAATGGGGTGCTGATCTTATAAAAGCAGATTTAACAAAACCTGAGACCTTAACAGGCACATTGGATGGAATAAAAGTATTAATTGATGCATCTGCTGCTAGACCTTCGGAACCAATTCCGCTAGAAGAAATCGATTTAATTGGAAAAACAAATTTAATAAGGGCTGCTAAAACTGCTAAAATAACTCATTTTATTTCTTTTTCAATCATTAATAATGAAAAGCATTTAAATATTCCATCAATGAAAATTAAAAATTTAATTGAAGAAAAAATTAGACAATCTTCAATAAATTATACAATTTTTCAAATCCCAGCGTTTTTTCAAGGCCTAATTGGGCAATATGCAATACCAATTTTAGAAGAAAATCCTATTTTGGTAATTAATGGTTCTAATTCAATACCTTATATTGATACAGAAGATGTTGCAAAAATAACAATAAAAGCTTTAGAATTAGAATCTAGTTTAAACAAAACTTTTAAAGTTTCTGGTCCTAAACCGTGGAATTCTGATCAAATTATTGAGTTATGTGAAAAATTAAGCGGGCAGAAAGCCAAAATTAGAACTTTCCCTGTACCGCTAATTGAATTTAGTAAAAATATTACAAGCTTCTTTGAATGGACTTGGGCAATTGCAAACCGTTTACTATTTATTGAAGTACTTAATGATTTATTAATCAGTGAAGAAGAAAAATTAGAGTTCTATAAAACTTTTGATCTAACAGAAGAAGATTTTTCTAAATTAGATAATTATTTAAAGGATTACTTTGAAAAAATATTACAAGATTTACAGAAATTAAATTTCCAAAAAACTAAAGATATTATTTTATAAGTATTAGTTTTTTCATAAAAAAAGTATATATTTAATTTACAGAAATATTATCAAAATTTAAAGATAAAAAGGAAAATTCTTATGACACCTTCATTAGCAAACTTTCTTCTTAGTCTAGTAGCTGGAGCTGTTGTAGTTTTAGCGATTGGAATTGCAGTATCACTTGTTGGTTTAAAAGATAAAATTCAACGTTCTTAAATTAATTTAATTTTCTAAAAACTTGAAAAATCTAAAAATTAAATTTAAATATTATTTAATTAAATATTTATAGGTTCACATACAAATTATAAATCTTTTAAAATTAAAATAAAATAAGATGATAAATATAATTTTTGGGTCTAATTTTTTGTTAGGTGGAATAGTTATAATAGGAATGATCTTATTTTATTTATTAAGATTTATAAAACCTTCTATTGCACGTGATGAAGATATATTTTTTACCGCTGTAGGTTTATTGTATGGTTGCATATTAATAATTCATGGATGGCGTTTAGATCCTATTCTAATTTTTAGCCAAGTTTTAATTGTTGGAACTTTATTAGCTTGTGGTTGGGAAAATGTAAGGCTTAGAGGTTTTATATTATATCAATCTGAGCAAAAAAATTAAAAATCTATCTTGGTTCCTCTAATATAATTTTATATTATCGGTAAAATTTATGAAGAATTTCTTAAAGATTACAGTTGCTTCTATTTTTTTATTACTTTTTTCTAGTAAAACTTCATTTGCAGTTGAATTAGATGAAGCAATTCGAACAATTCCTTTAGATGAAAAAGGCAAAACAGTTACTTTAAGTTTAGAGGAAGTTAAACGTGGTAAAAGATTATTTAATGCATCATGCGGCCAATGCCATATTGGAGGTATTACTAAAACTAACCCAAATGTAGGTTTAGATCCAGAAGCTTTAAGTTTAGCTACACCAGCTAGAGACAATATTAGCTCTTTAGTTGATTATATGAAAAATCCTACAAGCTATGATGGCTTAGAATCTATTGCAGAAATCCATCCTAGTATTAAGAGTGCAGATATATATCCAAAAATGCGTTCATTATCAGAAGAAGATTTATATGCAATAGCAGGCCATATATTATTACAACCACGTATTATTTCTGAAAAATGGGGTGGTGGTAAAATTTACTTCTAAACTTATATAAGTTTCTTAAAATATATTTGAGTATCAATTAAAATTTATTAATTTTGGTACTCAAATAATTTTTTAATAAAAGTAAACCTAGAAAAATAAATTTATTAATCCAATTTAATTTGGGGTTGTAATGGCTTTCGACATTTAAAACTTATTTACTCTAAATAAAATTAGCATAAATAAAAAAAAAAAATAGAAAAGTTCTAAACTTGACACTCTTTAAAATTTGAGTTACAGTAATAAATGTAGTTCTCTTGTTAGTACAAGTTCAAAAAATTTACATATAACTTAAAGTTTTAAATGGACGTGGGTTCGATTCCCACCAACTCCAATTTCTCTTAAAAGCATTCGTGGCCGAGTGGTTGATGGCACCGGACTCATAATCCGTTTTCGAAAGAACTTCGCTGGTTCGAATCCAGTCGAATGCATAGAATAAAATATGGTTAAAAGCTGAGGTTTCAGCTTTTAACCATATTTTATTTAAGATCTTAATTAATCAAATCTTTGCTTTAACTTAGCAGCTTTTCCAGATAAATTACGAATATAATATAACTTAGATCTACGAACTTTTGATGAGCGTAAAATTTTAATTGAATCAATTCTTGGTGAATGAACTAAAAAGATTCTTTCTATACCAATACCTTGAAATACTCTTCTTACTGTAATATTAGTATTTATTCCAGTATTTTTTTTCCTAATAACTAATCCTTCGAATAATTGAACTCTTTCCTTATTTCCTTCCTTAATCTTAACACCAATTTTAACAATATCTCCTATACGAATATTTGGTAAATTAGTTTTTAGAAATTTTTCTTCAACGGATTTCAGAATCCTACCCTTATCAATTTTAACGATCAGATCTTTAGATGTAGCTTCCATATTTTTAAATATTTATATTTGTTTTAAAACACTATATTAATTTTAATGTTAATAAATAAATTTAGCAACCCCTTATTAAAAATAACAATATTTAATATAAATAAATATGTTGTATATATATATTAAAAGTTGATAAAGAAAATTAGATTTAAATAAATCTATTTAATAAAATTAGAATTATAATTTCAAAATGACAATTGCAATTGAAAACGAAAAACTTCAAGAACGTGGCCTATTCGACTTAGTTGATGATTGGCTTAAGCGTGATCGTTTTGTATTTATCGGTTGGTCTGGTTTATTATTGTTCCCTTGTGCTTACTTAGCATTAGGTGGTTGGTTAACAGGTATTACTTTTGTAACATCTTGGTATACTCATGGTTTAGCAAGTTCTTTCTTAGAGGGTTGTAACTTCTTAACTGCTGCAGTATCAACACCAGCAAATAGTATGGGTCATTCTTTAATCTTATTATGGGGTCCAGAAGCACAAGGTGATTTTACACGTTGGATTCAAATCGGTGGTTTATGGACATTCGTAGCTTTACATGGCGCTTTTGGTTTAATTGGCTTCTGTTTACGTCAATTCGAAATTGCTCGTTTAGTAGGTATTCGTCCTTATAACGCAATCGCATTCTCGGGTCCTATTGCAGTTTTCGTATCTGTATTCTTATTATACCCATTAGGTCAAGCTAGTTGGTTCTTTGCACCAAGTTTTGGTGTTGCAGCTATCTTCCGTTTCTTATTATTCTTACAAGGTTTCCACAACTGGACTTTAAACCCATTCCATATGATGGGTGTAGCTGGTATTTTAGGTGGTGCTTTATTATGTGCAATTCACGGTGCAACTGTAGAAAACACTTTATTCGAAGATGGTGATGCAGCTAATACATTCCGTGCATTCACACCAACACAGTCTGAAGAAACATACTCAATGGTAACTGCAAACCGTTTCTGGTCACAAATTTTTGGTGTAGCTTTCTCTAACAAGCGTTGGTTACATTTCTTTATGTTATTCGTTCCAGTAGCTGGTTTATGGACAAGCTCTATTGGTATTGTTGGTTTAGCATTAAACTTACGTGCATACGATTTCGTATCTCAAGAGTTACGTGCGGCTGAAGATCCTGAGTTTGAAACATTCTACACTAAGAACATTTTATTAAATGAAGGTATTCGTGCTTGGATGGCTGCACAAGACCAACCACATGAGAACTTCGTATTCCCTGAGGAGGTATTACCACGTGGAAACGCCCTTTAATACAGTAGCTGGTCGCGATATTGAGTCTACAGGTTTTGCTTGGTGGGCTGGAAACGCGCGTTTAATCAATGTTTCAGGTAAACTTTTAGGTGCACACGTTGCACACGCAGGTTTAATTGTATTCTGGACTGGTGCTATGACATTATTTGAAGTAGCTCACTTTATCCCAGAAAAGCCTTTATATGAACAAGGTTGTATCTTATTACCACATTTAGCAACTTTAGGTTGGGGTGTTGGTCCAGGTGGTGACATCGTAGATACATTCCCATACTTTGTAGTAGGTGTTTTACACTTAATCTCTTCTGCTGTATTAGGTTTTGGTGGAGTTTATCACTCTATTATTGGCCCTGATACTTTAGAAGAATCTTTCCCATTCTTTGGTTACGACTGGCGTGATAAAAACAAGATGACTACTATTTTAGGTATTCATTTATGTTTATTAGGTATAGGGTCTTTCTTATTAGTAATCAAAGCTATGTATGTTGGTGGATTGTATGATACATGGGCTCCCGGTGGTGGTGATGTTCGTGTTATTACAAATCCTACTTTAAATCCTCTAGTTATTTTTGGTTATGTTTTACGTTCTCCATTTGGTGGTGATGGTTGGATCGTTTCTATTAATAACATGGAAGATTTAGTAGGTGGTCACATTTGGGTAGGTATTTTATGCTTATTTGGTGGATTATGGCATATCGTAACTAAGCCTTGGGCTTGGGTACGTCGTACATTTGTATGGTCTGGTGAAGCTTATTTATCTTACAGTTTAGCAGCATTATCTGTTATGGGATTATCTGCTTCTATCTTTGTATGGTATAATAATACAGCTTATCCTAGTGAATTCTATGGTCCAACAGGTCCTGAAGCATCTCAAGCTCAAGCATTTACATTCTTAGTTCGTGACCAACGTTTAGGTGCTAACGTAGCATCTGCTCAAGGTCCAACAGGTTTAGGTAAGTACTTAATGCGTTCACCTAGTGGTGAGATCATCTTAGGTGGTGAAACAATGCGTTTCTGGGATTTACGTGCACCTTGGTTAGAACCTTTAAGAGGTCCAAATGGTTTAGATATCAACAAGATTCGTAATGATATTCAACCTTGGCAAGAGCGTCGTGCTGCAGAAGCAATGACACATGCTCCTTTAGGTTCATTAAACTCTGTAGGTGGTGTAGCAACAGAAATTAACTCTGTAAACTACGTATCTCCTCGTTCATGGTTAACAACTTCACACTTCTTCTTAGGCTTCTTCTTATTAGTAGCACATTGGTGGCATGCAGGTCGTGCTCGTGCCGCAGCTGCAGGTTTTGAGAAGGGAATTGATCGTGAAACAGAACCAGTATTAAGCTTACGACCAATTGACTAATTTAAGACTTTTAAATTTAGGAAATTTTCATAGGCTAATTAAATAATACTAAAAATTTCTAGGTTACTAAGAAAGAATTTTCTTTCTTAGTAACCTAGAAATTTTTAGTATTATTTAATTTTTATTGTTTAATTAAATATTGTTAAAAGAAATTTTTTCTGTTAAAATAATTAAGTTAAAAACTATTTTATTATTAATGAATGACAAAAAACTATTTATTTATTAAAATAGATATGTAATATTATTCTAAAAAATAAATTACTTTAAATTTAAAATATTCTAAATTATAACTAATTTAACTTTTTAATATAAATTTTTGACTAATTAATAAGATTAATTAATCTTAATTATGTTTTAACTGTTAAAACAGTTCAAAATAAAACTAATATTTTTAAAAAATCATGGATACAATTTCAAATATTTCAACTGAAACAATTTATGCTTTAGTACGAACTTTACAGCAATTTATAAGTTTTTATGAATGGATTATTACTGTAAGAGTAATTTTGTACTGGTTTCCTAATTTTAATCCTTATAGTTTTCCCTTCTCTATATTTACATATGCTTCTTATCCCTTTTTAAGATTATTTGATAGATTATTACCCGTTATGTTTGGAATGGATCTATCATTATATTTAGGATTTATATGTTTAGAAGCTATTAAAAGATTTTTGGCAAAATTAATGCTAATACTTTAAAATATAAAAAGAAGAATTAAATAATCTAACTAGGAAAATATAATGTTAAAAATTCGTCTAAAAAGACTAGGTAGAAAAAAAAGACCTACTTATAGAATAGTATTAATGGATGTAACAACTAAAAGAGATGGAAAAACAATTGAGGAATTTGGATTTTATAATCCTCTAAGTAAGGAAATTTCATTGGATAAGGATCGAATAAATTTACGAATTAAGCAAGGCGCCCAGTTAACAAAAACTGTTTCAAATTTATTAAAGAAATAAAAAATTTATAAAATGGAAAATTAAAAATTTAATTTTCCATTTTATAAATTTTTTATTTCTTTAATAAAATTTTTTCATCCGAATCAACAATTATACATTCTGTAGTTAAAATCATACTTGCAATAGAAGCTGCATTTTGAACAGCAGATCGTGTAACTTTAGCTGGATCAATAATCCCTTTTTCATACATATTAGCTATACAATTTTCATTAGCATCATAGCCTATTTCAAAATCATTTGTTTTTAATTTTTCAATTATAATTGAAGCGGTTTGTCCTGCATTTTCAATAATTTTTCTTAAAGGTGCATTGATTGCTCTAGCTAATATTAATCCACCTATTAGTTCATCATCTTTCAAAGTTTTTCTAACCCAACTTTCTAAAGATTCAGATAAATGTGTTAGAGTAGCTCCACCACCAGGAACAATACCTTCTTCAATAGCTGCTTTAGTTGCATTAATAGCATCTTCAAGTCGTAATTTTTTTTCACGCATTTCAGTTTCTGTGGCAGCTCCAACTTTTATAACAGCTACACCACCAGATAATTTAGCAATACGGTCTTGAATTTTCTCTTTTTCATAAGAAGATTCAGTCCCGTTTAATTGTTTACGTAATTGCTCACATCTTTTTTGAACTTGTTCTTCTGTTCCTTCAGTAATAATAGTTGTGCTATCTTTAGTTATAACGATTTTCCTAGCTTTTCCTAACAAATCTAAAGTTACTGATTCTAAACTTAATCCAGCATCTTCAGTAATTAATTCCCCGCCAGTCATAATAGCAATATCTTCTAAATATTGTTTACGTCGATCTCCAAACCCTGGCGCTCTAACAACAACAACTTTTAGTATTCGACGAAGTTTATTTAATACTACAGTAGCTAATGCCTCTTTTTCAATATCATCTGCAATAATTAATAATGGTTTACCTGTACTGGTAATTTGTTCTAAAATCGGGACTAAATCTTGCTCAACTAGAGTAATTTTTTTGTCTGTTAGTAAAATAAAGCAATCTTCGTAAATACATTCTAATCTCTCAGAATCGGTAACAAAATATGGCGAAACATAACCTTTTTCAAATTCCATTCCTTCTGTTACTTCCAATTCTGTACTAATAGAATTTCCTTCCTCAAGAGAAATGACACCATCTTTACCTACTTTATCAATTGCTTGAGCAATCATATCACCAATTTCATTATCATTACCAGCGGAAATTGAGGCAACTTGAGCTATTGATTGTAAATTTTCTATAGGTTTTGAAGATTCTACAATTTCATTTACTAAAAATTTAGTTGCTTTTTCAATTCCAATTTTTAAAGAAATTGGATTTGCACCAGCTGCAACATTTTTCATACCTTCTCGAACAATGGCATAGGCTAAAACTGTTGCAGTGGTAGTACCATCACCTGCAACATCATTCGTTTTTGCTGCGGCTTGCCGAATTAAAGAAACTCCTGTATTTTCAATATGATCTTCTAAGCTAATTTCTTTTGCAATTGTAACACCATCATTAACAATTTGAGGTGCTCCATATGTTTTTCCTAATACAACGTTTCTTCCTTTGGGGCCTAAAGTAACAGAAACTGCTTCCACAATAATTTCCATTCCGCGCTCCAAAGCCCGTCTTGCATTATCATGATATAAAATTCTTTTAGCCATTTTACTTTTTTATTAAAATTTATATTTATAGTTTAATAATAAGGTATTCTATTTTAAATGACAATTTTTTGAAAACATATAGTTTCTAAGTTATCTTATATCATAAAATTATAACGGTAGGCGGCGTAGTCAAGTGGTAAGGCAGAGGATTGCAAATCCTTTATTCCCCAGTTCGATTCTGGGTGCCGCCTAGGGGGTGTGGTGGAATGGTAGACACGAAGGACTTAAAATCCTTTGGCTGTGAAAGGCCGTGAGGGTTCAAGTCCCTCCGCCCCTATAAAAACAAAAAAGCTACTTAAAGATTTTAGATCTTTAAGTAGCTTTTTATATTAGATTATTGTATTAAAGTAGAATCCATACTACTTCCTCTTAGATCCTCAGCTTTAATCTGAACTAAATCTTTTTTAGTTAATGAACCTTTATTTAGAGCAAATAATCTAGAAGCTTGACGCATCTTTGCTCTATCTAGGGCATTACGAATACTACGACCATTTGCAAATAATGGTTGATTCATACGAACACCAATATAATTAATAAATTCTCTCTCGGCATCCATATCAAATTCATATTGATCGGATTCTAAAACGCGACGAGCAATTTCTGATAATTCTTCAATATTGTAATCTGGGAAATCAATATGATTAGCAACACGAGATGCTAAACCTGGATTAGAACGATAAAATTCATCCATTTTATCTTTATAACCTGCAAATACTACTACTAAATCATCACGCTGATTTTCCATAACTTGTAAAAGAATTTCAATAGCCTCTCCACCATAATCTCTTTCGTTATCTGCTTTATAAAGATAGTAGGCTTCATCAATAAACAAAATACCACCCATAGCTTCTTTAAGAACATTTTTAGTCTTTGGTGCAGTATGGCCAATATATTGGCCTACTAAATCATCTCGAGTAACGGTAACTAAGTGGCCCTTACGAACATAATCTAATCTATATAAGATATCAGCCATTTTTTCTCCAACACTAGTTTTTCCCGTTCCAGGACTACCTGTAAAAGACATATGTAAACTTGGCAAAGTACTAGATAAACCAAAATTTTTTCTAGCTCTATCGATTAATAAAAGGGCAGAAATTTCACGGATTCTATTTTTAACGGATTGTAATCCCACTAGTTCTTCATCTAATGAAACCAAAATATCCATAACTTTAGTATTATAAAATTCCTCTTGTAGATTAATTGCTTGATTTAAACTCATTTTTTTAATTTTTTAAATTCTATTTTTATAAAATATTTTTAATTGACCCGGAAACTTTATAAAAATATTAAAGTTTCCGGGCCAATTAAAAATATAACATTTAAGATCTTATAAAATCTATAACCTATAAGATTTTATAATTAAGAGTAACGACGACCTTCAGCGTTGCCTTGTACAGAGTAACTCTTAATTGTGTAGCGAAGATGACGGCTGTCTGTTTCTTGACGCTCTAAGTAGAAACCTGGCTCGAATTGTGGACGTTGTACAATAAAAGATAAAACACAACTTTCAACACCGCGAGCAGCATTAAATGCATTTACCTTAACATAACCTTGTGGTACAGTTTTACGGCACTCATTGATTTCGTACATTACAGCAGCAGAATCTTGCGTGTCGAATAAAGGTAAACCCCACATTTCCCAGTAAGCATTACGTGGATGTGGATCATCAGTCCACTCAACACTAATTGCATAACCGTGAGCAAGGATGAAATTGATTTGAGCTAAGATTTGATCATCCGATAAGTCAGGTAAGAAAGAAAAAGTACCTTGCGTAAGTCTCATTATTACTCCTTTTAATATTACTTTAAGATTTATTAGCGTTTAAATTAAACGTTTTGTGTAGGTGTTTCAACGAAATCAGCTGTATCAGTAGATGTGTAGTTGAAAGAAATATCCTTCCATAAATCTAAAGCTACTTGTAAAGGACGACACTTTCTTGCAATTGCATTTAAAATTTCAGGACCTTCAGCTAAGTAATCACGACCTTCATTACGTGCTAACATCATTGCTTCTAAAGCTGCACGGTTTGCCGTTGCACCTGCTTGGATACCATCTGGGTGACCAATTGTACCACCACCAAACTGTAATACACAGTCTTCACCTAAATAGTGAATTAATTGGTGCATTTGACCACAGTGAATACCACCAGAAGCTACTGGTACACACTTTCTTAACGCAGCCCAATCCATATCGAAGAAAAGACCTTGTGGTAAATTGATAGTTAATTCAGTTTCTAATAAAGTATTGTAGAAACCTTTAACCATTAATGGATCACCTTCTAACTTACCTACTACAGTACCTGCGTGAATGTGGTCTACACCAGCCATACGCATCCACTTACAAATTACACGGAAGTTAATACCATGATTCTTTTGACGTGCATAAGTAGAGTTACCCGCACGGTGTAAGTGAAGAATCATATCATTCTTACGAGACCAGATAGCCATAGATTGAATTGCAGAGTAACCAATTACAAGGTCAATCATGATAATGATTGTGCCAACAGTCTTAGCATACTCAGCACGCTCATACATATCTTCCATAGTAGCAGCTGTAGTGTTTAAGTAAGAACCCTTAACTTCACCAGATGCTGCAGCAGCTCTGTTAACACCTTCCATTACGTATAAGAAACGCTCTCTCCAACGCATGAATGGTTGAGAGTTAATGTTCTCATCATCCTTTAAGAAATCTAAACCGCCTCGTAAACCTTCGTATACTACACGACCATAGTTCTTACCAGATAAACCTAACTTAGGTTTTACAGTTGCACCTAAGAAAGGACGACCATACTTATCCATACGCTCACGTTCTACAATTAAACCAGTTGCAGGACCTTGGAATGTTTTTAAGTATGCGTAAGGAATACGCATATCTTCTAAACGAAGAGCTTTAACGGCTTTGAAACCAAATACGTTACCAATGATAGACGCAGTTAAGTTTGCAAGAGAACCTTCTTCAAATAAATCACATTCGTATGCAATGTAAGAGAAGAATTGGTCAGATGCGCCTGGTACAGGCTCAACACGGAAAGCTTTAGCACGGTAAACATCACATGCAGTTAAAAGGTCAGTCCATACTACTGTCCAAGTAGCTGTTGATGACTCACCCGCTACAGCAGCAGCAGCTTCGATCGGATCTACACCTGGTTGAGGTGTAATACGGAACATTGCTAAAACATCAGTGTCTTTAACAGCGTAATCAGCATCCCAGTAACCCATTTTTGCGTATGGGATTACACCAGATTCGTATCGATCTGACTTAATTCGTGTACGTTCTTGAACATCAGACATGCAAGTGCACTCCTATATTTAGATATTATAGATACTTTAAATTTGACCAAAATAGTTTGGCCAAGTTGTTAGGAATTATAATGCTAGTCCAAATTTCTTTCGTTTTAAATTACTTATAAATCAGTTACTAAAATTTAATAGTATTTGACAAATTTAAGTTTTAATATTTCCTCTGCTTTTTATGTAGAATAAATAGAGAAATAACATTTTAATTTGTTTAAAATGTTTTAATTCTATTATTTTAAGTTCTAACTAAATATTTAAAAATTAAAATTCAAATATTATGGAAAAAAATACAATTCAAGAAAAAAAAGGCCAAAATGAAGGTTTTTATAATTTGATGAATCAACCATATAAATATGGATTTGAAACTAAAATTG
The DNA here is from genome assembly GCA_019677205.1 of Pinguiococcus pyrenoidosus. NCBI lineage: Eukaryota > Pinguiophyceae > Pinguiochrysidales > Pinguiochrysidaceae > Pinguiococcus > Pinguiococcus pyrenoidosus. The sequence continues at coordinate 32,109 of JAAMXY010004499.1, forward strand.
ATACAGATAGAATCAGATCAGGATTGAATGAAGAAACTGTGAGATTAATATCTGAAAAAAAGAATGAACCCAGTTTTATGTTAGAGTTTCGACTTAAAGCTTTTAAAAAATGGCAATCTATGTCTGAGCCAGAATGGTCCTTATTAGAATATAATAAACCAAATTACCAAGATATAGTTTACTATTCGGCTCCAAAAAAGAAACCTAAATTAAAGAGTTTAGATGAGGTAGATCCAGAATTGCGAGAAACTTTTGATAAATTAGGAATATCAATAGTTGAACAGAAAAGATTATCAAATGTTGCAGTAGATGCAGTATTTGATAGTGTATCGATCGCTACAACATTTCAAAACGATCTTGCAAAGGCTGGAGTTATTTTTTGTCCTATTTCAGAAGCTGTAATCAAGTATCCTAATTTAATTAAAAAATATTTAGGAACTGTAGTTCCCATAGGAGATAATTATTTTTCAGCTCTTAATTCAGCCGTTTTCACTGATGGTTCATTCTGTTATATACCTAAAAATGTAAAATCTCCATTAGAATTATCGACTTATTTCCGAATTAATGATAAAGAGTCCGGTCAATTTGAAAGAACTCTTATAATTGCAGAGGAAAATAGCTATGTAAGTTATTTAGAAGGGTGTACAGCTCCTCAATTTGATGAAAATCAATTGCATGCAGCTGTTGTAGAACTTATGACTTTCGATTCTGCGGAAATAAAGTATTCAACCGTTCAAAATTGGTACTCTGGAAATGAAAACGGTGATGGGGGGATTTATAATTTTGTTACAAAACGTGGTATTTGTGCAGGCAAATCTTCTAAAATTTCCTGGACACAAGTTGAAACCGGTTCAGCTGTTACATGGAAGTATCCAAGTTGCGTATTAGTTGGAGATAATTCCGTTGGGGAATTCTATTCTGTAGCTTTGACGAATAATTATCAACAAGCTGATACAGGTACAAAGATGATTCATATCGGTAATAATACTAATAGCAAGATTATTTCGAAAGGAATCTCTACCGGAAATTCAAAAAACACTTATCGTGGTTTAGTAAGAGTAAACGCAAACGCTAAAAATACGAAAAATTATACACAATGTGATTCTCTTTTGATAGGAAACCAATCCGAAGCTAATACTATTCCATATATTCAAGTTAGCAATGCAAGTGCAAAAATCGAGCATGAAGCTTCTACTTCAAAAATTGGTGAAGAACAATTATTTTATTTTCTTCAAAGAGGAATTAAAATTGAAGATGCAATAAGTCTTATGTTAAGTGGTTTTTGTCAAGAAATTTTTACTGAATTACCAATGGAATTTGCAGTTGAAGCTGATAAATTATTAAGTTTAAAATTAGAAGGAACAGTAGGTTAATTTTTATGCTAAAAATTCAAGATCTAAAAATTAAAATTGAAGATATAGAAATAATCAAGGGTATAGATTTAGAAATTAAACCTGGTGAAATTCATGCAATAATGGGACCTAATGGCTGTGGTAAGAGTACATTATCTAAAGCAATTGCAGGTCATCCTTCATATGAAATTACTGAGGGAAATATTAGTTATAACAATGTTTCTTTAAATGATTTAGATCCTGATCAAAGATCGCATTTAGGAATTTTTCTAGGTTTTCAATACCCATTAGAAATACCCGGTGTTACTAATGAAGATTTTCTTAGATTTTCTTATAATTCTAAACTGGAATCGGAAGGAAAAGAAAAAATTGATCCTATAAGTTTTTTACAGCTTGTTATAGAAAAAGCAAATCTTATTAATATGAAACCTGAATTTTTAAGTCGGAATGTTAATGAAGGATTTTCAGGAGGAGAAAAAAAGAAGAATGAAGTTCTTCAAATGGCAATATTAGATTCATCATTCTGTATACTTGATGAAATGGATTCCGGCTTAGATATTGATGCATTAAAAATTATTTCTGAAGCAATAAATAAAATTTTTAATTCTGAAAAAAGTTTATTATTAATAACTCATTATAACAGATTGTTAGACTATATTAAACCAGATTTTATTCATATTATGCGAGATGGGAAAATAGTTAAAACAGGTAATATAGAATTAGCAAAAACTATAGAAGAAAAAGGTTATGAGTGGACAACAGCCTAATATAACTAAAAATTATTAATATATTTATTTGATTATCAATACGAGCAAATTATGGAACAAATTTATCAGGATCAAATTAAAGGAGCCCGTCAATTTAGTAATTTTATTTGGGCAATTATATTAAGCATTGGAGGGTTTGGGTTTTTATTGGCAAGTCTAGAATCATATTCTAAGATAAATTTTTTACCTTTTGCCGATACAACAAATTTAAGTTTTATTCCTCAGGGTATAACTATGCTTTTTTATGGAACCGTAGCTTTAGGTTTGATGATATATACTATCCTATTAATGTATTGGGATATCGGAGGAGGTACAAATGAAATTGATCAAGAAAATGAAGTTTTACGAATAATTAGAAAAGGGTTTCCTGGGCAAAATAGAAAAGTTTTACTTACTTACAGTTTTGACAAAATACGTTCAGTTGAAATTTTTGTTGAAGATGGATTAAATCCAAGACGAACAATATTTTTATGTACTAAAGATCAACGTCGAATTCCTTTATACCCAAGCTCTGAATTATTTACTTTAGAAGCTTTAGAAGAAAAAGCTGGAAATATTGCCCGAATTTTGAATGTGAATTTAGAAGGTAATTTAAGTTAAAAATAGTGAAAAAATATATATAATATTTTTACATAAAAAATATAAAGGGAATTAAAAATGGCAAATTTTGTTAAACCATACAATAATGATCCTTTCGTTGGACATTTATCAACACCTGTAACAACATCTTTATCAACTCGAACATTTCTTTCAAATCTACCAGCTTACCGTAAAGGAATTTCGTCTTTACTAAGAGGTTTAGAAATTGGTATGGCTCATGGTTACTTTTTAGTAGGCCCGTTTTATAAATTAGGGCCATTAAGAAATTCTGACGTTTCTTTATTAGCTGGATTTTTATCTAGTGTTGGCTTAGTTTTAATCTTTACAACAGGTTTACTAATTTATGGTATGGTTAATTTTGATTCAACAGATAAAAGTGAAGAATTACAAAGTAGTAAAGGTTGGAGTCAATTTACTGGTGGTTTCTTAGTTGGAGCATTTGGGGGTTCTAGCTTTGCTTATTTATTATTATTAAATTTACCTTTTGCTTAAAGGTTCTTATAATTTAACTTATATTAAAACAGCTTTATTTGCTATTATAACAAGATAAATTATTAAAGGGTTTGTTTTATTGGTACCAATAAAACAAACCCTTTAATAATTTATCTTGTTATGCGATTTAGATTAATTTAATTGCTTTAAACCCTAAATATAATCCTGCAGCTAATCCGAAACTAATACTTACTAATAAAATATAATCAAAAAATAAAGCCATAATTACTAGATTTAATTCATTTAATAAAAATTATACAATAAAATCTTAGAAAATTTAATCATTACTGTTTAATTAATTTTTGTAATCTTTGTTTTTGTTTTAAGGTTACAAGATTTTGAGAGTCTAATTCATAGGACTTTTGATATAAATCTAGTGCTTTTTCTAGATTTTTAGTATTTTCAAACAATAAAGCCAAATTATTAATAGCAACAACATAATCTGGTAAATAAACAAGTGCTTCACTATAGTAATACTCAGCTAAATCAAATTTATTCTGTTTAAAATAACAATAACCAATATTATTATAAATATTTCCTAATAATATAATATCATCGCAATTATAAATACCCAGTTTAAAATATTTAATAGCCTGGCCAAATAATTTTTTATTTAATAGAAGAATTCCAAGTTCTAAATAGTCTTCAAAGTTCACATTAGTAGTTGATTGGATAGCAGTTTGTAGTTGACTAAATTGCTGTTCCTTTTCAATTAAGTTTTGAAGTTGTTTATAACCTAATATAAGTAAGCTAGAAAGGAAAAATAAAACTAAAGATAAATAAATAAAAAGAAAGAAATTATTATTTGTAAAAAAAGGAAATATTTTATGAAGAGACATTTGACAAAAATTTTTATTAATTGATATATTATTTTTGGTAAAGCCCCCATCGTCTAGAGGCCTAGGACACCTCCCTTTCACGGAGGTAACAGGGATTCGAATTCCCTTGGGGGTATACAAAATTATAAAGGGAAATGCTATAAATTTAGCATTTCCCTTTATAATTTTATTAATTATTTTAGATATTCATATTGTCATTCTTTTTATCATCAACTTTGTCCGATTTTTTATCGTCAACTGATGTCTTAACATTCGTATCTGTAAAACTTACATCTTTGTCTTTTGGAACATTATAATTCGAATTTCCTTCAAAAGGCTCTAAAGGATCCATAATTGCAATTCCCAATTCACGTAAAATTTTATCCCAACCCTTTAATTTATAGACTTTATCTTGGTTAGCGTTTTCATCAAAAATTATATTAATTTGATCATCTGTTAAAGATGGCATTTCTTCAATAGATTTTTTAGAATCTTCTTCAGAACTTATAATATCATTACCTATACTACTTTCACCATTAATTAATGTAACGTTTTCACCAGATTCTTCATCTTTTTGAATCAAAGTAAGACGCTTGTTCGTAGAAATTTCCTTTAAAGTTTCAATCTTTTCTGTAACTTCTTGAGGAGCGATTTCTTTGCTTTCTTCTTTTTCTGGCAACTTAGTTTCTACAAGAATAGACGGTTTACCATGTTCGTCTACATCTGCCCAAATTTCCGAGAATTTAGGATTATTACTATTTTCGTTATTGTCTAAAATGCGTTTTGCTAAACTGTCTTCAAGTAAACGGGTAACAGCGCGACGTAAAGGTCTAGCCCCATAAGTTGGATTATATCCTTCGTCTACTAATTTTTGTTTCATTCTTTCAGTTACAGTTAAATTCTTGAAGCCTGCAGCTTTAACGCGTTTAGCTACATCTGAAATCATTAAGTTTGCAATTTCAGATATTTGAGGTTTCGTTAACTGTTGGAATACAATAATTTCATCAATACGATTTAAAAATTCAGGTCTAAAATGATTTTTTAATTCTTTTTGAACTAAAGATGACATTTCAGTGTAATTTGCTTCATCGTAGCTCTTAAAGTTTAATCCTTTCTTATTATCATTGAAACCTACACCACCATCAGATGGTGTGAATTTTTCAATTACTTTAGAACCTAAATTCGAAGTCATTATAAGAATTGTATTCTTAAAGTCAATTGTTCGTCCTTTAGAATCTGTTAGGCGACCATCTTCTAAAATCTGTAATAATAAATTAAAAACATCCGGATGTGCTTTTTCAATTTCATCAAATAGTACTAAAGAATATGGTTTTCTTCGAACAGCTTCCGTCAATTGACCACCTTCTGTAAAACCAACATAACCTGGTGGTGAACCAATTAATTTCGCTACTGTATGACGTTCCATAAACTCAGACATATCTAATCTAACCATTGCATCTTCTGCTCCAAAATAATATGAAGCTAAAGTTTTTGTCAATTCAGTTTTACCTACACCAGTAGGGCCAGAGAATATAAAACTAGCAATTGGTCGGTTAGGATTCTTTAATCCAGTTCTAGCACGTCGAATAGCTTTTGAAATAGCTGTAACAGCTTGATGTTGTCCGATTACTCTTTGATGTAATATACCTTCCATATTCATCAATTTATCTGTTTCACTTTGCGAAATTTTTGTGATAGGGATACCGGTCCAGGAAGAAACAATATGACCAATATCATCAGATTGTACGGAAGGTGCTTCCAATAACTCAGAATACTTTTCTGAGAACTTCTTATTAGTTTTAATTATCGCCCTAATTTGAGCTCTAACTTCCATTTCTTTATCACGTGCAATAATTGCATCTTCAAATCGATCCTCACGAGCAGCTTCAATTTTTTGAACAAAATAGGCAGCAGCTTCTTTATATAATGCATCAAGAACATCTGGTAATTTATAACCTCGTTTTAGTCGA
>JAAMXY010004506.1:0-16166 GCA_019677205.1 Pinguiococcus pyrenoidosus
CCTCGTCGGCGATGAAGCCGTTGTACAACTGGCGCAGCGAGCAGTTCCGGTCGTCGTGAAAGAAGGACGTCTCCAGCATCGCGTCCAGCACCGCCTTGCTCGGGGCGCGGATGGACGTGCGGATGACGAACCCCGGAAGATGCAGGGGATTCAGCAGCTGCAGAAGCGGCTCCTCCGCCGGACCAGCCTTCTGCTCCAGGATGACAGCCTGCGTGCAAAATCCGGGCACGCAGGCTCTCCGAATCTCGGCGGGGAGGCAAAGCGCGGCGTCGGCGCTCTCGGCGCTTTCGCCGCTGCGAGTGAGGAAGCAGCTCTCAGGAAAGACGGCCGTGACGCCGGCCAGGAAGAGCGGCCCATAGCCGCGATGGTGCGCCTTCCGTATGCCAGACCGGACGGCTTCCGTCACTTCCACGGCCGAGACCGGCGCTTCCACAGCGACGACGATCTTCCTGACGGTCTCTGACGCGGCCGAGGCGATGTCCAAGGCCATCTGGCCCAAGTCCGGCGCTGCGAATGTCTGATTCAGCTCCGTGGCGTGGCTTCGCGAAGAAAGGGGCGTCGGCAGGGCCATCACGGGGATGATGGGACAGGCGTGGGACAGGCTCTCCAGCGCGAGCGCCCTCTGGGCCAGCAGGCGTGCCCCAGTTCCCGGTCTCGGCGTCATGATGACGTGGACTGGCGTCGCACCCGCGACGACCTCTCCGCAAGTCGAGGGCTTCGTGCTCTCCGAGAGCGACGCAATCGGGTAGTCGTTTCCACTGGAAGCGAGGTCGATGAATGCCCGAGCCTTGGCGACATTCGTCGCGACGAGCTGCGCCACCGAGGTCTCGATCACCATGTCCAGATTCGGATGGTCCCACTGCACGAACCGGCATGGCCCCTCGTCCGCCAGCAGGCCACCGGTGGCGTCCGCGTCGGCATCGGATGAGCGTTCTCGTCCCTCAGCAATGCGGCGCCAATGCGGCAGCGCCAAGAGCAGGGAGGTCGAGGTGCTCACGGGGAAGGCAACTAGGTCCACCTTCGAGCCGAGAGGCGCGTCGCTTCGAAGGACCGGCAGGTGGCAGTCCAGAACACCTCTGCGTACGCCGAGCAGCAGGAACGAGCTGTCCGACCACGGGCCGAACCACCCTTCCTCGCCAGTGTCGCCGAGCAGGCCATCCTCCTTTCTCACCAGGGAGACGGTAGCGATATCGGTCAGAACGCTGAGCGCTAGGACAGCGTCGGATCCCCTCTGGAAGACGACGCCGCCTTCGTGCATGACCACCCGTCCGCGGAGAAAGGGCAGCAAGCTGCTCTGGAGGGCGACGAAGCTCCTCTCCTCAGATGCCACGGTCGGGCCGAGCCAGAACTGATTCGATTCCGGCGGCGGCATCCGATATGCCAGCTGCAAGGACTGCTGGAGCCCGTGGGTTGCGGCCGCTTCCCGCCCATCGGCCGGCCAGAAGGACATCGGCGGCCAGCATCGGTCGCCGGTCAGGACCCGCGGGACTCGCGACGGAATTCCTTTCCCGCTCAGAATCGTCTCGCCGACGGCCAGGGAGCCCATCCTCGCCAAGTTGGAGACTTCAGCTCTCAAGTACACGAGGAGCCTTGACGAGTGCATGCCCGTGATAGTTGAGTAGGCCTTCCCCGCGGCACTGATGAACTCGGCGTGGACATTGCAGCTACTCGCCTCGACCATCGGGTCTCCGGCCAGTCCCCGCAAGTCGAACTCCTCTCGCAGCCGACGACGCAGCGTCGGAATGATCTCCTCTTCCAGCGCGCCTGCGGCCACAACGGCCTCTTTCCAGCCCTGGGCCAAGGCCTGCGACGCGTTGGCATGCTCCGCGCAAGACTGAAATGCGGCCACCAGCGCTGCGTAAACACCCAGGAGCACGCTCGCCGAAGGATCCTCCATGGCCTGCGGCTCCTTTTCGTCCTCGTCGTACTTGTCCTCGGCCTCGAGGTCATGGAGGTGGAGGGCCTCCACCGCTTCCTCCCCTTCATCCGGCGTGTACGGTCGCCGTGGGGCGCCGCCTGCCGTCAGGAAGAACGTGCAGCATTTCTTGGTGCCGGAGAAGGACTCGGAGGTCTCGATGATGAGGTGAGTTGCAAGGGCCGGCCTTCCAGCGGCTCGAGCATCCCTTAGCTGGTGCTGCTGCGCCGTGTGCTTCCTGGACGGCATCTCGTTTTGGCTCAGCAAGCACGTGCGCTGCCCAATGAGCACGCGAGGCCCTGCAGGCGCCTCATAGGGGACAGCTGGCGATGGCAGGGGCTTCTCCCGACGTCGGTTCTCTTCCTGGACGCTTGCGAACTCGTGGTGGATGGCAAGAGCCTCGGCGATGTCCGCCTCGCTGAGCAGAGACCTCTTGGTCGCCGCGCTTTCTCTAGCGCCGCGGTCGATGATGGCCCTGGTTCCTTCCAGGATGAGGCACATCTGCCGCGTCCCCTTGCCGAGCACATGCTCCAAGCTGAGCTCATCCCAGCTGTGAAAGACCTTGATGAGCTCATCCCTCACATCGCGCAGTTGATGCCGCATGGTCAGGAAGCAGCTGCCGCCCAGGTTCTCCAACGCAAAGGACTGCACGAGAGGCCAGTACTCGACGTCCTGGAGCTCCATGCCGTCGTTCAGCGCAACGCCAACGGAATCGCCCTCGCGGAGATGGTCAAGGATCATGCTCCGGAAGGCCTGGACCTTGGCTATCTCCCCTTGCTCGACGTCCTCCCGCTGCTCCGGCGAGAGCGTCCACTCGTCGAGCTCTGTCCAGAGGGCCCTTCGCTGCTTGAACAGCGCACAGGCGTCGCCGCTGCCATCGTGGAACAACGAGACGCTGTCCTTGGTCACCAGGACGACTGCCTCATCTAGAAAGCCAAAGCCCGGAGAGTGCGCAGTCTCTCTCAAGTCCTGGTTTGAAGGGAATCGAAACAGATCAGAAGAGGAGTGCCGACGGGAAAATTGCAGGAAAAGAGCCCAAAAGGCCTCATTACGGCACAAAAAAGCGCAAAAACTCGGCCGGATCGTCACCGAATTCGGCGTGAAACCACCGCGTTCTCGCGCTATTCTACACGGAATCCCAGCCACTTTGGATCCCCAGGTGCATCTTGCAAAGGCGCGGGGAAAGGGGGCCAACATACCTGAAGAGGAACGTCTTCGAAGAGAAATCTCAGGCATAAATGGCTGAACACGTTGCCTTTCGCGTCGCATCCACCGATGAACAACAGCGCGTCTGGGCCATCTCCGCCGCAGATCTGCTGCAAGGCCCTCAGTCTCTCGAGTCCAAAGCGTTGCTGGCGAAAAGGGGCCATATGAGTCGCTCCGTTTCGAGAAAGTGCGGCGTAAATCTTGAATTGCGTCAGCCATTCAAGCAAGAAATGCAGCTTTTGAATATTCGGCTGCGGAGTCTTGTTTCCATCATTCCAGATTCAACATCCGGGGAACGTCCGTTTCAGATTCTGGATTCCTCAGGTACTCTGCGGTCGAATACATACTGTAGTACCTTGCCTTTGGCGTTTGGTACGGTACCTACTTTCGAACGTCGACTTCCGACTTCTGGGGCGAGTGTGACATATGGAAAGATGCGATGCAGTGTCACCGCAGGCGCCCGAAGAGCGGCGTCCGCGGATTGGTACGCGGCGGCGCCGAGACAGGCGTCGCTTAAGCTGCGCCGCGAGCGCGCCGAAAGCGAGGCACGCGCCGGCGCGGGACGTCCCAAGGTATGCTCTCCGTTTGTACAGGCGGGCGCGAGGATTCCCACTTATACAGGCGGGCGCGAGAATTCCCCCTTCTCCGCAACCCATACATCCGGGCGCACCTGCGCCTTGCGCCGCTCTCTCTTCATCACCTGCGCCACACGTTTCCATGTCGCTTTCCGCCGCGCTTCTGTGCGTGCTTTTGGGCAGCCTCCCGTCCCTGCCGACTTCCGCGCTCCGCTGGCGGCCCTCAGGTACCTTTCCCGATCAGCTGACCGCGCGCGTGGGCGTCGTTTGACCCGTTCGCCTCCGCCTTCAAGTGTCGCGCGGTGTCGCTCGCGTGCGCGCCACGGTTGACAACTTCGGCGACGCCGGAGAGCCCGTGGCGGTGAATGCGGCGGAGGAGCTGGACCTGCCGGACGGCGCGGTGGTGGAGTTCATCGGCGAGCAGAAGCTGGTGACCGGCACTGTGCGCTTTGTGAAGTGCGCGCGGTGCTTAGCGGTGTACACGGTGACGCCGCAGATGCTGGGGCCCAAAGGCCGGCGCATCGAGTGCAGCGTGTGTGGCAACGCGTGGTTCCAGTCCAGCGACAAGCTCTACGACCTCAGCGACGGCTACGGCATGATCCCCTACCCCAGCGAGAAGGCCGCGAGCATCCGCAGCGACGTCATCCACGGCCGCGAGATCGGCGGCGGCCGCCGCCGCAAGCAGGGCTTCGCTCTCTTCGTGACCAACCTGAACTTCGACACGAGCGAGGCGGACATCGAGGAGCTTTTCCAGGAGTACGGCCGCCTGACGAGCATCAAGATGGTAAGGAGCGGAGCAGACTGCCTAGGGACGGGCTTGCTTTGGGAAGAGCTTTGGAAAGGCCGAGCTGTCTCACTGAAGAATCCTCGGGCTTCTTTGGGACGACCGGTAGGTCCGCGAAGTGGATGGGAGGAGCAGGGGCTTCGCCTTCGTGGAGTACGACGACGAGGAGGCGGCCAAGGTGGCGTGCGAAGAGCTAGACGGCCTAGACTTGGACGGGCGGACAATCGTCGTGAAGGTGAGTGGAGTGGAATCGGCGCTCTGCGAACCACTTGCGCAATCGTGGCTGTTGCCTCACAATTGACACTAATACGTCGCACTGTGCCTGGGAAAATGCCCGCAGCCGAGCACACAGGACGGCAAGAGAGGAAAATAGGACGACTCGATCAAACAAACATCTAGCTTCTTTTTGTCTGCGCCTTGCACCCCAAAGCCGAAGCGGGCGCTCGCGTCCCTATACCTTCGCCAACTCACCGGCAACGCACCATAGCGGTGTCCGGGCCGCTCTGGCGGCGCTCCAAGTTGGCGAGACATCCTCCGCTACTGGCCTGCTGCTCTTGCTCCCGGGTCCGGATAGAAGGCCGCGCGACACAGCTCATGGACCAAGGCAAATTCTCACCGGAAACACTCCGAGCCTTGCGCGACACCGAGAAGGGGCACCACGTACCCCTTTGCTCCTACGCTTTTTCTTCGCCTTCCGCCAGCGACCACGGCACCATGAAGAACGCCTGCCTTGTGGCCCTCCTCGGGCTGCCTCTCGCGGCCTCCTGGCGACGCCCTGGACCCTTGCTCTCGACGCCCGCGCTGCCCAGGTGGGAAATCCAGAGCAAGGAGGCCCCTGGCGGCTGATGTGCTGGCTTGCAATCTAAGTTGAACTGCGCCACAGGACCTTCCGAACCAGCCTCTTTGTCAAGGAGAAGGGGGATGAGGAGCAGACGGTGCAGGACCTGGACCTGGACCAGATGTTCGAGGTCTTCGACGCCGCTGACAAGACCGTCTCCGATGCGGAGGTCAAGACGGCGAGCACCCCCAAGGTGATCGCATGGACAGCCTGCGGCCTGAGGGCCACGCCTCCACACCTACTACGACTGGCATGTCCCGTGCAGCACTGAGTGGAAAAGCTCGTAGGCTAGCAGCGAAGACGAGGAGGAGGACAACCCCAACACCATCGACATTGTGAAGCGGGTGAAGCCTCGTGATGACTGGTGGAGCGAAGGGCCCCTCGCCTCCCCCTTGCAGGGCGTCGCCAAGGTGCGCTTCGTCCACCTTGACCAAGTGGATGCTGAAGCTGAGAAGACGGACGAAAGCGAATGGGAGAATCGCGGTCTGCTGACGACGCTGCGGCATGGGAAACGCAGGGTGTAGAAGATGATCCCCTGGACAACCTCATCATCAACTCGCCCATCCCCTCCGGCGCATTCCTCGGCGTCGCCGTCGTCCTGGCCATCGCCTTCGTGGGCTGCATCTTCCAGCTCTTCTATGATAAGGTGAAACGCGAGCTGTGGTTTGGACTTGTGGCCCCTTCCCGGCAGCTCCCCTAACCCGTCTCGCAGCCTCCAGCGCCCGTGCTTGGCGTGCCGCTCACGGGACTGATCTTTGTTCTGTCGGGTACGAGCTTCCTTCCTTGGCCCTTGGACTGATGTCAGGAGACCCGGATGTCTCACGTTTTCTCCGCAGGGCCGTCCTTTTTGCTGTCTTTCTTGGCGGCGATCAAGAAAGGCAACGCGGAGACCGACGCGGACTGGAACGAGTAGAGCTCTCTCATGCGAATTGGATGAATGCCAGGCGCTGACGCGAGCATCTTGAAACTACGGCTGCGAAGAAGCATCATGCCTTGCTTGTCGTTTCCACTCGACTCTCCGACGCTCGTCCGCTGACGAAACGCCTCACGTCAGCAAACCGTGGTAGCCATCGCGAAACGGCGACGCCTCGCCTCCTCGGCGCGATCTCGCGAAGGGTTGAGAAGCGTCCTCGGAGAACTCCGACTCGTCGTCTTCGGTTTCGCTTTCCTCTCCCCTTTGCGTGTCGTCCAGCGCGACGCTGTAGTACTGCAGCGTCTCCAGGGCGGTGCGCACAGTGTGAAGCTGCCAAGCAAGACATGCTCGAAAGCTGAGAAGCCCTGCTTGTCAAACGGCGCACCACTTCATCTTCTTCCCTTACCTCCGTGCGGGTGGCGCTTGCCTCGCCGTAGGCTTCGGATACAAGTTTGCTCGCTTGTAGCCTCAGCTGCAGAAGAAAGCGGGCGCAAGGAACAGGGAGCACACGTCATCAACTCCTCTTGCGGAAACACCAGTTTCAGGCCTTTCCTACCTCCTTGATCTGATGCCAGCTCTCCTCCATTTGCAGCTGCGAATGCACAGGTCAGCAACCCAGGGTAGGCCATTCCCTTTCTGTGACGGATCCGCACCTTCAGGAGCTCTCGCAGAAGTCGCACTTCCTCGCGAACTTCTTGCAGCGCGCGATCATTTCTTTCAGGAATGCTCCCGAACACATCCATATTGTCAAAGCTTGTCCGGGCGTCAATTTGAGAGCTTCGCCCTGCGGGGAAGAAGCATATGAAAGACGACGGAGGCGCGATGCGGCGTGTGAGCAGCGATCCTCCGGGGATCAAGATCCTAGCCCTATATAACCCTCTCCAGGACTCTTACCAGATCTTCCTATTCGAGAGCGCAGGGCCATCGCCTCCTTCAACGCCGATTCCAGAGCAGACTTGGTCGCGCCTGGACTACTCCCTCCAGCGACAGATACAGCGTCGGTCGATACCCGCGCCGCCTCGACCCCGTTTGACAAGGGTGGGAAGGAAGCCGGGCCTTGCTGAGCTTCAGCGGCCTAATTTGGAGCATGATTAGCGTGTCTCTGCTGCGACGACCTCGCTTCATCTCAAGCCCAAACTATCCACACTTACCTCCAGAGTTTCCTGTCCACTGGAAGCGTGCATGCCTGCAAGGGTGCTTGCCCGCAGGGGAGACGTTCCGCCCTGTTGCAGCTCCTCGGCCTTTGTGTTGGCAAGGGAATTGATTTGCCCGTGAGCGCCAAAGCACCAAAGCACCAAAGCACCAAAGCACGAAGAGCACGAAGAGCAAGAAGAGCAAGAAGAGCAACTAGGAGTTTCTCGCCCGATCCCACGAATGGCTTTACCTTCCGCACGGCCGCCTCGGCCTTCATTCGCACGACCTCGCTCTTCGTCCCCATGTAGAGCGTGTTCATGTGCTGCAGTTTGGTGTCCAAGATGCCACACTTGATCTTGAGCTCCGTTCGTTCGCTCTCAAGCTGCAGATTGCTCAGGCGCAGGCGCCGTATCTCCTCGTAGAGCTGGACAAGCGCACGCACCATGTTGGTTCCCGTGCTTGTCTTCAAACGAAAAGCACAGATTCGACACAAGCTCACCTCCTCTGTGGTCTTCGTGCCGAACCCGCGGCGAACTGCTTCCTTGTCGTAAAGCTCCTGCGGTGGCTCAGCATCGCCCTAAGCAGACAAGGCATTAGGAGTGTCCTCCAAGCAACTTCCAAGGAAAACCCACACGAGCACATGCTTACCAGTGTTGGCTGCGCTTCTCCGCCTTTCACGCTGTGCATGAAATCACGGAAATCCTCGGCATCCTCCAAATCAGCATCCTCCAGTAAACCGGCCCCATCTGCGTTGTTCTTTGGCTCGTCCGTCGCTCCCGTGTGAATTCGCAACAGGTTCGGCCTTCCTCCCAACCTTGGTGAGAACTTTTGCTTTCTCGAGCGTCGGCGGGTCGGTCCTGAAGTGCTCGTCGTGGACACCGTCTTGGGGGCCGGAAGTCTTCCCCGATCCTCCAGCCCCCGCCGCGGAGTTGCCCCGACGAGACCCGAAGCGTCGCCAACATGCAGCCCCATGAGGTCTTGGATCGCAGACGTAACTGTCAGCTGGTTGATGAACGGCACGTTGTCGAATCGATGCCCTCACCTTCATCCTCAAGACTTGACATCACGGCTTTCCCTGCTGCCGGCGACACGTGCTGGAGAACTTCGTCCGCTTCTGTGTCCGCTTCTGCGTCGGCTTCTGCTTCCCGGAGATCGTGGACTTCTGACTGTGCCTCATATTCTGCCCTTGAGACCTGATGGAAGAGCTTGGACAGGTGACGTCTGCCGCCCGAGCAGGTGTTGTGATGAGTAGTCTCTCCTGTCTTCGTCTCGCTCGCTTTTGTTCGTTTTGTTGCACTCACAGCTTTACAGACTGCTCCCGCGGGATTTCGTCGTCGTCCTCGTCGTCCTCATCGTCGTCGTCCTCATCGTCGTCGTCCGGCGTCCATGTTTCTTCCTCCTCTTCTTCTTCTCCAGAGGCCCCGGCGTCAGAAGCCTCGGCATGAGCATGCATTTCTGCCTGAGTCCGCTCCTCAGTGAATCCTTTTTCCTCGGAGATCGCAGCGTCAGCCTCTCTTGGAGGCTCTTCCGGCGCATCGGGCTTCCAGATCGTCTTCTCTTCCTGTGGAACTGCGGCCTCAGTTGGCACGAGAATCTTTCTCCCGACGCCGGGTGCCCCAGTGGCCTCCTCTCCTTCGCGCTCTGGGACGGGGGCTTTGCGGCTGGGTCGGCGTTCGGCTGCAGTCTGCTGGCCGAAGGACAGTCTCCGTTGCTTTTCGTACAGGTCCATTGCGTCGGAGACTTCTTCCGCGCTCATATCCGCGTGAACTCCGTCGTCAAACAGCACTTTGTACTTCTGTCCACTGCTCGAAACAGCGACGACAAGAGAGATGAGCGCCGCAACTTCTTTGGAGCTCTTTTGCCCCTCTCCCACCTTGCGGCCAACACGCCTCCGAAGCGCACATCGCCATCTTCGTTCGCGATCGCGATTCGAGTGCCGGTGGGAAGCTTGGCGAGCTCGGGCTCAGCCTCGTCTGTCTCCGGAGGCGGTGTGGACGCCGGAGACCAAGATCCGCCGGGGTCGTCTTCGAGATTTGACACCTCCTGATCGCTCCTGCAGCGCAGCATTCTGAGCACTCGGTCCTCAGAGGTGCTTTTAGACGGGTCAGATCACAACGCACCCTAAAGCGCTGGGAGAAACGCCGCTGCTCCACATTTCTTCGATCATCTGCTGCGACTTTAAACTCAGTTTGCGCCGATGCGACTGCCGCGTCGGAGTCACGCTGAGCGCTGGCGACGGGATGTGCGGTTTGTCTTCCATGTTGCCTTTCAGGAGAGTCACATAGGAGAAGGTCGCGGTGCTAATGAGGGGGGAAAATGGCGCGCAAATCTGCGGTTTGATTTCAACGGAAACGGTCCAGTGACTCTCATAAGACTATCATGCGACTCCAGAAGCGAGCGCCCCCCTTGCGCCTGGTTCGCGCCCCGACCTCACGAAAGCACGCGCCCGCAAAGCTCACGCCCTCCAGAACATCCGAGACTTGCTAGTGAGAGCAAGGAGCGCGCCCGGTGCGCTCGTGACGGAAGTACACAGGGACGCGGACCGAGCTTGGAGGCTTGGAATCTTGGAAGCATCCCTTCACCGCTGCATCATCTCAACTGTCTCCTCAGCAAAGGACCCCACGAAGCGTATCGCCACAGCCAGAGCTTCTTGGATTCAAAGTTGTGGGAATCGAAGACGCTCCGGGTGGAAGAGCTTTCCGAGGCAAGACGCCTTTTGCACTACTCCTCGTCTTTTAGAGAGAGGTTCAAAAAGGAGATGATCTGCTCGCGTTTCCTGGTCCCCCCAAAGAAACAGAAAAGAAAGGACAAGAGACGGGTTGAGTGGGTGAACCACCTCTGTCCAGCTTCTAGCGCATAGTCCCTATCGAGAGGATTGCCCTCTTCTATTCTCTTTCTTGTCTTTGGCAACGGTGCGTACCATCCACCCAGCGACACCACATCGTCGGGGGTACTGCTGTCCTGCGGCTGCGTAGTCGCTTCATAGAGGGCCAATTGAGGTCTCCTGCCATTGACGTAGCGCAGCTTAACTCTGTCTCCGAACTGGGAATGCAAAAAGGTAAGCATGGGAATCTGTCCACATCTGGAATGGACAGCTATCTTCGAGCTCGTGCTCGCACCTGCTCAAGATGGTTATCCACGAACTCCGCCAGTTCGAAGTATCTCCGTCGCAGCCAGGTCTTGTCCACCTTCGCACAGCAACTCTCTGTCAGAATGCCTCATTCTTCAATCTGCACAGGCGCGAGTTTTTCTGCCACCAAACGTACGAGAAGTCTGGCGCTGGCGAAAACGCGGGGCTTCTCATCCTGGCAGCACTCCTGGCAGCGTTTCTGCCACTGTCCCGCCGTCTTCTCGTCCAAGTGAGGGAGCACCATCTTCTCCAAGCGAACGCATCGAATGCCTGCGCGGAAAACCAGCCGCTGAGTCTCCCGTAGTTTCAAAAGCTATCCGGCATCCGCTTCACAAGACGCGTACAGGGCAGGCCGAGGCGGAATCCGTTCTCCTCGCATTTCGACATGGCGTCCTCCACCATCCTGCCCTGACTGGCGGCCAGCAGCAGCGCAACCAGCGCGAGAAAATGTCGGAAGTGCGCCATGCTCGCCGCACTGCGCCGCCAAACGCGCGCTTTTGGCCAACGCAAAAGATCGAGATAGAAGCGCACAAGATCGATCTTGAACGATGTGAACTGCACGTCAAACCGAGTGACCGTTATAGCAATATATCTTTAGTCACAATTCCGAAAATGGTTTTGCACAAACAACTCAACAGTTGCTGTGTAAAAGGAAACGTCTGAAAGAGAGGGGAGAGCGCTGTTGTGCGCCACAGTGTCAAAAGGGCGTCCCTTTGTGCCGCGACCTTTTCCCGCCAGTTTTGGTGTCGAAGATGCTTCGTACTCTCGGCAAGCGTCTTGCGAGCTGTGCGCGCCCCGCGCGCGGCCTCCGAAGTGTGCATGCGACGAGCGCCGCGCTGACGAATTACAAGCCCAACGCTTCGGTAGCGTTGCGCCGAATTCCCTTGTCCTGCGCCAGGCGTCGGCTCATTTTCCTTCGTCCTTAGCACCGCAACACCGATGAGAACAACGAGAAGACCATGTTCGACTTCACGGAAGAGAACTACGAGCGCGTGGAGCTGATTCTCGGCAAGTACCCCGACAACTACAAGAGCGCGGCCATCATTCCCCTGCTGGACCTGGCGCAAAGACAGGTATGTCGCCCCCGTGAGCAGTAGGTTGAAGATTCTGGGGCCCAGAGCTGACGAGAGCGCAGCACGGAGGTTGGCTGCCGCTGGCGGCGATGGACAAGGTCGCGAAGATCGTGGAGACGGAGCCGATGCGGGTCTATGAGGTGGCCACGTTCTACACCATGTTCAATCGGGAGCCGGTGGGCAAGTATTTCATCCAGCTGTGCGGCACCACGCCCTGCATGGTCTGCGGCTCGGAGGAAATCAAGAAGACGATCGAGGACTTCTGCGGCATCAAGGAGGGACAGACCAGCGCGGACGGCATGTGGACGCTGCGCGAGGTGGAGTGCCTGGGCGCCTGCGCGAACGCTCCCATGGTGCAGCTCAACGACGACTACTACGAGTGCCTCACGCCGGAGACCACTGTAGCGTTGCTAGAGGCCTGCAAGCGCGGCGAGAAGCCGGCGATGGGCGCGTGGGGCTCGTTGCCCATGAACGGACAGGTCAGCTGCGAGGGACCGCTCGGCAAGACGTGCAACCTGGAGGAGCCGCACGGGCCGGGCTTCCGCATGCGAGATGACCTGGAGGCCAAGGTGGATCCCGCCTCCGTGAAGGAGCACATGGGCTACTAATGCGAACTGCGCTTGGCGAGCCCAACCCCGTGGTCGGCAGGGAGGGAGCTAGAAGCACGCGACTTCCGGAGCCCACGAAATAGTTGAGAAGTAGCCTGTCCTTAGTCTTCGTCTTCGCGACACGCTGCACAGGGCATCGGCGGCAGAGGCTGCTCGTACAGCTGCCTCCGCAGGGCGTCCAGCTCCTCGTCGTCCTCGGGCACGGCTCTTCTGTACACGGCTTGTTGCGATGCCGCCTCTGACACGGTGATCTCGACGGCGGTAACGCCCCGCGCTTTCAGCCACTCGATCGTGAACTCCTGGACAAGGTTGCACCAGAAGAACCGGCTGATCTCCTCCGCTGTCGAGTGCACCAGCGGCAGCACTGCGCAATCCCCCCGCGGCAGGCTGAAATACGCACCGTCCTCGCAGCGAAGTACCACCTGATCCTCGCCAAGCTCCACCTCCATGACGTCGCTGTACATGGGACAGATGAAGCGCTCGTTGAGCTCCTTGCAAAGGCGCCGCGTGACCTTCTTGATGTCCCCAAAGTCCACCACATAGCCGTCGGGACCGAGGTGCGAGCCCTTCAGCGCCACGCCAACGTTGTAGTTATGCCCGTGCATCCGCTCGCGGAAGCCCGAGAACGTCACAAAGTGTGCGCAGTGGAACTTGAAGTCCTGCTTCGCGACGTACACGTCGAACGTCCCAGGATCGACGCTCATCTGCAAAGCTGAAGTTGTGTGCAAGTCAGGTTGGAGCGATGTAAGGCGCTCAGAGGAGGAGTTCTCAGGCCTCTTCCTTCCCGTGGATGTCCACCGGTGCTCGCCGAGCGCTTGAGATAGCCAGGAAGCACAGGGCTGCGCAAGGTGAGCGCACGCAGCGCCTTCGTCAACCGGGAAATGCGCAGGCGTCGGACGTCAGCTGATGATCGGCAGCGACAGAGAGAGAGACGGATGGATTTCTTCCCTTTTTGGAGTTCTGTCTCGCTCACAGGTTCTCAATTTAAATTCTCAACATCCCCTTCTCAAGCCATGTATGGGGAGCACAAAGTAGCTGCTACAAACAGTAGGAAGTCAGAAGTGATTCTCCATCTATTCTACCGTGGTTCAGCCGAGTCAAGAACAGTACTGTTACCGCTCCGGGCGAACAGTTCAAGAACGAACAGTGCACCGCCGTTTAAACCGGTGTTTTGGCGCGCGTTTCCCGCGCTTCGTCAAGATGTCCTGGCGCTGTTCGCTCGGTAGAAACTTTTGGCACCGCTCCGGCTACTTCGGGACGGTGCTCTGCCTCGTCGGGTCTCTCTACAGCCTGCCAAACACGCCGCTGCTGCTCGACGACGGGCAGCTGGACTGGGAGAGCAGCTCGTTCTTGGCCGTCTGCGCCTTTGCGGCCGCGGTCAGTTTCTTGCTTCTGCAGGGCAGTGACCCCGGCTACCTCGATGCCCGGACGCTGCCGGAGGCCGAGCAGTCTCAGTCGCTCCTGCGGCGGGAAGGCGAGGACGACGCCGATGAAGAAGGTACCGTGTCAACATGTTTCACGTCGCGGTTTTCCTGTGTCTGACTTCCCATTGTGACAGCTGGTGCCTTAAGTACGGCGGCGAATGATCGGCTGAGGCAGAGGCCGTCCAAGGGAGGGCTGCTTGCGTCGGAGAGGGGCGACGACTTCTGCGAGATCTGTCGGGTCGTTCCGCTGCTGCGGTCCCACCATTGCCGGAGCTGTGGCCGATGCGTGGCCAGCTTTGACCACCACTGCCCATGTCTGGGCACGTGCATCGGAGAGCGGAATGTGTGCCGCTTCTGGTGGTTCCTGTTCTTTCAGGCCACGGCGCTGTGGGTCGCGAATGGGATGGTCTTCGAGGCCTTCACGCCGCTGCGGACCTTCCGCTCCGCGGCCGAGTGGTTGGACACCAACAGCAGCCAGATCGGCCTCTGCCTGGTGTTCTCCATCCTGGGCTGCTTCGTCTCCGGCCTGCTCGCGTTCCAGTCCTGGCTCGCCGCGACGAACACGACGGGCTTCGAGATCCGCCGGCCGGAGAGATTGCCCTACTTGAAGGGCTTCCACGATTGCGACCTCCCTTTCTCTCGAGGCCTGAATCGGAACCTCGAGGGCTTCTGTTGCCTGCGGGATGGCTGCTGCGCGGGCGCCTTCTCGACCTCGTGGAGCCCGCGCCGCTACAAGCAGCCGGAGCAGATCGATCGGTACGTGCCAAGCATCTTCCTGGTGCATGGGGAGAGCGCCGCCAACGTCATCGCGAAGATGCATAAACGAATTGATAAGGGATTTAACTCGATGGAAAGTTCTCCTTTCCACCTGATGAACTATCAGAGGCTGAGCGACGGCGGAACCGTTGTGTTGTACGGGGGTTGGGTTGGGAGGGGGGCGCTGAGGATCGTGGATTGGCTCCGAGCTGCGCTCCCGCGAACCCGGCTCACCCAGTTGCCCTCTCCTTCTTCTCGTAGGGATTCAGACGACTGGTGGGAGAACTGGTGGGAAAACAAGTACTGGAGTTGCTGCTGAGGTGGCGATGCGAACGAAGAAGGAGAGAACAAGAACAAACGGTTGGAACTCCGCACAGGATCAACTCGGGTGTGAATGAAGGCTCTACTGCCTCCGATCGATGGAAACGTCACACTCTGTCTAGCGTTGTGTCTTTCTTGTTGTTGTTTCTCTGCTTCTGTCTTTTGCCACTCTCTAGGGGCGCAAGTCGGCGGGGAGGAAGCCGTTCCTCGAGAGCATCTCGACGACTTCCACGAATTCCCGCTCGGTCACGTGCACGCGGAAGTCCAGCACGTGCAGCACGGCCAGCTCCAGGCGGTTGACCTCTTGCAAGCTCACGCCTCCCACGAGGCCCCACTCGGCATTGGTGGAGGGCGGGCCGCCGGACGCCTTGCTGTCCTCGGCCTCCTCGATGACGTCGTCTTGCACCTTGGTGGCCAGCACGCAGCAGGCCAGGAAGATGCGGTGCACGGTGTAAGGGTTGGCGGAGAAGCGGCCGGCCGTGGCCTTCGCCATGGCCCGGAGGAAGCGCAGGAGCAGCACGCAGGCGATGAGCAGGGCGGGGCAGCTGCAGCCGCTGTAGCGAGCCACGCGCTGCGCGTAGTCCCGAATGGCAATGCCCGGCACGCTGCGCGCCCAGAACAGCACGCCCACCGGGCCACTATCTGCGGCGTCGTCCATCCGCGCGCCCTTGCTGAGGCGCACCACCTCGGAGAGGAAGTCGGCCACGGCCGTCGCCACGCGCTCCTTGACGCTCTGGCGGCCTTCGGCGCCCGTCAGCTGAGCGTCCGCGGGCGTCAGCTGCTTGAAGAGCTGCTTGCACGCCACGCTGGCGCCCATGCCACAGCTGCCGAGAGCGCGCTTGCGGCCTTCACAGCGTCGTTGCGCAGGGGCGACGGAGAGGGGCATCTTGCTGCGGCGGCGCGGGTCCGTGGTTCTCTTCAGAGGGGAGCTACGGGCCAGCGAAGGTCGGACCAGCTTGGCTTGGCTTGGCATCAGCGATTTGAATTGGGTCGGTTTACACTATTTAATCTGATAGGAACCTGACCCGAATTACGACCAATATGAAATTTTAATCTGGAGGCCATCGCAACTTCACAGCAACTCCTGTGGAAGTTGGGTGAGGGGATGATTGGCTTCGATGACGCCTGGAAGGAGACCATTGGCCGTGGGTCCAAGCGTGGTGACATCAGCAGGGCGAAGCGAGCGAAGTGAATCTAGCAAAGCGAGATAACGCGCCAACTTCGACAGCTGGTTGAACTGGACGATCCGGCGATCTTGGCCTTGGGAGGCCGTGATACGCCCGTACTATCCCGCCGAAGCAGTATCCAGCCTGCCATTGGTCGATATTGCAACTTCCCGCCACGGCATCCAGAAAGCGCGGGAAATCCCGGGACTCCGTAGGGGCATCGGTCTCCATCTCGAATCTGTGGCCTCTCGCATTCCACCGCAGATCCGTTGAATTGGATCCTTGACGATTAGAATAGCTCTTCTGCTTGTTCACAGAATTAT
>JAAMXY010004509.1:0-12541 GCA_019677205.1 Pinguiococcus pyrenoidosus
CCGACGACGTCGTCCTCCCCGAGGCGGCACGCGGCGATGCGCTACATGCAGGTGGCAGCTCCGAAGCCGCGCGGCGCCTTCGGCGACGTGGCGGGGCCGGACGGCCTGCCCGACCACTACCAGGCCTCCGCGGCCTACCGGAACGGCGACGCCGTCGACTGGGAGTCCAGCGCCGCCAGCGTCATCTTCCCGCACGGAATGCCCCGTCCGGCCGTGAACGGGGCCCGCCTGGACGGCATGATCGCCGTGTCCGCCAACCCGAACTTTGACATGACCACGGCCGTGGAAGCGTCCTCCCAGCTGCAGCAGCGAATTGCTGCTGACAAGCGCAAAAGAGATGACGTCGAGGCCGCCGCCGGCGGCTCGCGCAAGGGCGGCGCCAAGCGCCTCAAGGACGAGGGCCACGTGCAGCAGCTCGTCAAGCTGTCCAACATGAACGGCGGCACCAAGTCCCGCCGGAGCAGCAAGACCTGGTCCAGCGAGGAGGACTCCAAGCTTCGGGACGCCGTCGAGCGACTTGGCACCGCCAACTGGTTCGAGGTCGCGAAGCGGGTCGGCACCAACCGGCCCCAGACGCAGTACAGCTACCGGTGGACCAAAGTGCTCAACCCCGGGCTCGTGAAAGGCTCCTGGACGGAAGATGAAGACAACCTGATCCGTCGGGAGGTGCAAGAGAAGGGCATCAACGAGGTGCGCTGGTCCGCCGTCGCCGAGAAGCTGGTCGGGCGCATCGGGAAGCAGTGCCGAGAGCGCTGGTACAACCACCTCGACCCGAGCATCACCAGGTCGGCCTGGACGGAGGAGGAGGACCGCATCATCTTCGAGTCGCAGTCACGCATTGGGAATAAGTGGACGGACATCGCCAAGCTTCTTCCCGGCCGCAGCGAGAACGCCGTCAAGAACCGCTACCACTCGCGCGCGCGCAGGCAGTGGGAGAACAAGCAGAAAATAAACGGCGGCTTCAACAGGGACGCGAAGGCCCGCCAGACCACGCAGGGAGAGATCGAGCGCCTGCAGGCCAGGCTCGTTCGTCGCCGCATGGTCGCCACCGTCGCGAGCCTCGCCGCCCTTGGCGTCCTCGAGCACATCCGGGCAACCGAAGCAGATGGGGACGGAGACCAGACGGCCACCTCCAATGAGAGCGAGGACGACTTCGAGGCCTTCCAGAACTCCGCCGACATCGACAACGACCAGCCAGCGTCCAGCATGACGTTTGAGGCCGGGGCAGCGTTCATGACGAACGATGCGAGCAGCACAATCGGCGGCGAGAGCGTCGATGCCGCCCCGGGCGGTGACCAGCCAGCGATGGAGTCGCCCGCTGGCTCCGCCGAGCCGTCTCCCGCCAAGGAGAAGCCGGCCAAGCGAAGCTCGCTGCGAAGCTGGATTGGAAGGATCTGCCAACGTGCGAAGAGGGCCATCGAAAACGGGGGCCTCGGCGAGGTTGCTGAAATTGCCCTGGATGGCCTCCACGCAGACGACGCAACGGTGGAAGAGCTGCGCGCAGCGATTGACGGAGACGTGGCCATCAGCAATGAGGAGAGGGTGCTGACCTCGTCGGCCATCGAGTGCGCGGTGAAAGAGCTTGCCACCTACCCGTGGGACGCAGCGGAAGAGATGGCCCGCGAGAACGGCCTTGAAGGTAGCTTCCTGTCGACCGTGTCGGGCTCGAGGGCCTCGAACCTCGACGAGGCGCAGCGAACAACCTCCGAGAAGGCCGGCCAGGGTCAGCTGAGCTCGACCGCCAGCCTGACCTTGAGCGGAAGTACCGGAGCACTGCTCCAGGTCGTCCTGGGCGATGATAACTCGGGGTCTAGCGGAGTGGCTCTTTCGGATTCCATCGAAGCTTCCCTGGCGAGGGGAAGCGGATCCTTGCCCACGCCCCTCTCGGTGGCCGCGGGCGACACGCAGAGCTCTACATTCACCTTGAACGGGGGTCTTCACGACGAGGATGAGGCCGATCAGCAGGCGTCGGAGAGACCTGCGCCCAAGCTGAGCGCGATACACTGCGGCCGTGCGACCCGTGGCCGCAACGGCTCGAGCTCGGGCCTGTTGGGCGACCCGCGCTTGCGAGACACGTCCCCCACGGCGAGGGCCTTCTCGAGCTTGCGTCAGATACTGCACCTCGATCAGCGCCTGCGCTGTGTGAAGAAGGTACGAAGGGAACGGACAACTTCCCGCCCATCAATCCCGCTCATGCAACCCATCGTGGATTCCCTGTTTGCAGGACAAACCAGAAGAGAAATCGGCGAGGCGCGGCACCGCCACCGATGTCTTCCTTAATTTTGATGAGAAGATCGAGGTCCCCATGGCCCTGCTCCCACACTACCGGTACGGTTTCTGCTCAAGCATCCTGCGGACGACCAGCGGCTTATCCCTCGCCTTGATCAAAAACCTCCAGGTTTCTCAACGCGGACACTCAGTACGCGATCATGGAGAAGCTGGTGGCCAACATGCGCGAGGTTGCGCGACGCATGGAGCATGGCCAGTCGGCAAGCAAGAGGAGCACCTAGTTCGTCGCGCTCGGCGACCTTGTGGCCGACTTCTCTATGAGCGCCCGTGGACAGGCTCGGTCCCTTCGTGGCTCTCACGATGATTCTGCTATGTTATGTAAAGAAGTTTGTATCCTATCTTGCCAGCGCGAGGGCTACTCGGATGGCAGGAGACAGGTGGAGGTTTTGGGTGTACACCTACGGGGACCATGATCATGCGAGCGAAAGTTGATGTAACCACCACCGAAGGCTTCGTGGCTTGCGCTCTGGAAGTTCCCAACGAGCTAGAACACGAAAGGGATGGGGCGGTTCAATCCTCAAGAAGGCTTATGCGGCTCACCATGGAGCTTGTCTCACACCGATGCCATCTTTTCAAGTTTTGCCTTCGTTTCTTCATGTGGCACACCGGATCAGCGCCTCGCACGGGGCGAGATCGGCGTGACCTGTTTTTAATGATTGTCTAGCTTCGTTTGATGCATGATTCTGATTCGACCAGATCTGTTATTGGGCTTCCAGGCCGACGCTTCTTGCACGTGTTTCCAAGAGGCTGGCACAAGACCGCGCATGGGCGGTTGTTGATGGGTAGTACGTCCGATGTGGGACGCCAAGCATCGAATCGAAGTTGTGTCGCGCGCTCTATAAGGTGGAGAGCAGTACTCATGACGAAGCCTGCCGTGGCGTTGCAAGCAGCAGGGCTTCAAGCTTGAAGTCCTTTGCGACGACTGCTTCCTAGAGTCAGGCCATAATTCAAGGAGACATACTATCCACTTTTCATCCTACGTCCCGTCCGTCTCTTGTCCAAAAAGACACCATCAAAAAGGGATGTCCTCTCTACAACTCGTTGCCCATCACGTCACCACCGGGCGTCAAAATCGAGGATGCGGCCGCCCCAAGAAGCGTCGCATTGCCAACAAGCTGCGCTTCTTGCGAAAAGGCCCGCCCAAAGCCGTCCGATCCATCTTCGAACTGCCTCGTGAAGTCGTAGTAGTACAGCAGAACGGCGAGGGGTTGCCCTACGCAGTGCGAGCGGAATCAGGGCACAGCCCGTGCGAGCGGTGCTACCCTTAAGGCCGAGCTTACCCAAGATGCAGAAGCTGCCCCAAAACAGCATGTTCCCGATGTACTCGTTTCCTTGGCTGAAGATCTTATCCATGCGCTTCGACAGCGCAACGAGGGGAATCTGCGACATCATCGCTAGAAAGGCCCAGGCGCGAATGCGCTTGAAGGGCACGCTGACCAGGAACTCGTGGAACACGGCGGAGACGAAGAAGACGCAAAAGATGGCAAGGGATTTCGACATCCCGAGACGAAGGCACGGGAAGAAGCAGTGGCGCACCATCCAATGGTGCACGGGGAGATTCCACAAGCGCCAATACTCTCCCACCGTGGTGGCGTTCCACCAGTCCTTGTAGAAGACGCGGTCGCCAAACCTTGAGGCAAGTCCACCGTTATCCTCCGTGCGTGGCTGGCCAGCAAGGGGACGGCGCCTCACCTCAGGAGCTCCGCCAGCAGATTCAAGAAGAGGTGGAAGACGAGGTAGAAGCCAAGCAGCCAGACGTAGGTGGTTGAGAGGCTCAACCGAAGCACTCGTTCCACAATCACGGGGATGCTTCCGGACTCGAAGTCCGGCATTGCCGCCTTGATGTGGGGCAGGATGTACTGCGCGGAAATGAAGATGATGAGGCCGCTGAACACCACGATCTGGCTCACGAGACTGGCAACATAGCCACCCCTAGCGCAGAGAGGATGGATGACGCGAGGAGCTCTCGAGGACCGCGTGGAGGTTGCTTTTCACCTGATCTTCTCGGTCCGAGGATAGTCCAACTGATAGCTGAGTGTTGGGGCGGCCCAGAAATAGTACAGATCGGCCACGGACAAATTGGCTGGGTACTCCGTGGTTGTCTCTGCATGCTTCACCTTCGCAGCCAAGGAGCGCCTGAGCTCCATCGCGTCTTCATCATTCGCGCGTGTGTACTTTCGCAGGTCCTATCCGAGGCATGCATTGCTCCCTTAGCGACTACTGCTGTCGGCCCTCGACGGAACCACAGGCGTGTCGTACCTGGTTCACGTGCGTGTACGAAACAAGCTTCATCCACAGAACGGTCGCTATGAAGACGTAGCACGACGCCGCGGGGGGAGTCGACGCCAAAGGACTATGGCGGCAAAGAGAGCGCGGCGGAATGCCTCTTAGCCTAGGATGATGGCGGAAAGCTGGGAGGACACCGAGCTCCGTACCTATAGATGACGATGCAAGGCACCCCAAGCACCGAGGCCAAGTTCAGAAAGCTAAGTACGCGCACGACGAGCTCCGGAACGACGTGCCGTGCCGCGACCTTCTCGATGGCAAGGCTAAGCAGAACATTGACGTTCAGCAGAGCGATGCCTGTCAAGCATGGCCAATCCTGGAAGGTGTCCCCCAAGGACGGGACCTGTGGAGAAGGTGCGTGGCAGCGGCAGGATTATCTAGTCGTCGTCTACGGCTCTCCTCCGACATGCAGATCCATCACACCTCGAGCAGAAGTCCATACTTCTTGATGTTATCTACAATCAGTCGAAAGTTCAGCACCAAAAGGAGGAGGGCGCCAAGGTTAAAGAAGCCTCGGTAGTCGGGCTTTCCAGACCCGGCGCTCATCAGGGACGCCTGGTGGGGGCGTGGACCTCGTGAGCGCTAAGGAGCAAAACCAACCGACACGAAGGCGAACGCAGCGTCGGAAGCGCTCGCACCTGATTCTCTTTGTGCATCGGGCGAGACGGCGGGTAGGTGGAAGGGTCCAGGACCTTCTTCACGGGGGGTAGAGAGGACTCTGCCGTCCGGCCTTTCCGTCGCGTCGAAACAGGGCTCCTCGCAAGGACCTCCGAGAGCTTCTGGCGCAGCTCGGCCTCTTCCTCGGGGGGCGCCACGTCTGCATTCCCGTCGTCGGCAATCTCCAAGGACGCCAACCCAAGGGCCCTGCGTTCCATGTCGAGCATGACAAGAAGCCCATGCAAACGCAGTCGCCGTGCGGCACGTACCCTGGCGCCCTCGTAGGCTCCTCCTCAGCGGACTCTTTTGCCTCCGCCGCCGTGATGCCGCTCTGAATCGTTTGCAGCCAGAGCGCCGCGTCTTCGGCGGTCGTGGCGGACGCGCGGAGGATGATTCGGCCTTCGTGAGAGATCACGTGCTCCGAATCTACCAGCCAGACGCTGAACGCGAAGAACTGGAAAAGCATGGCGCACGTGATATCAGCCGGCTGCCGGACGCGCGAATGGCTGTCGGGTCCATGGGAGATACTTCTGCGCTTCCCCTACCTTCCCATTCTTCTTCGCGCCGTCGTATCGGACTACGCAGTTCTGCAGATCGAGCTCCTCGAGGGGCGGCGATTTCGTGCGCTGCTCTTCGTTCTTGTAGACGAGTATCTTCGACCCATCGACAACGACGTACCGCAGCACCTGAGGACGACGAGGCACATCTTGAGTCCCAACGCTGGCTCCTTCTAGCCGCCCACTGGCCCCTCAGCCGCACCGACGTACCCAAGTGCCAAGGCGGAACGTCGTCAAGCTGTACTTGCTTTGGTACTGATAGAGGTAGCCGGCGCCACCGGATGGAGGTTCCTGCTCTGTCTTCGCCTTCTCGAGTTCCTGTTTCAGCTTGTCCACCTGTGGCGCCGCATCTCAGCGGCCCGGTCGGACGGCGTAGGCAAGTTGGAAACGTGGCCTACCTCGCTGAGGAGATCTTCCATGGACGGCTGGCTCGTGAGGCCTGGGGGATCCGGCACCGGAGCGTCCTCGTCATCCCCGGCAACGTCGGTGTCCTCCTGCTCCTCCTCCCCTTCTTCTTCTGTTTCTTCATGCGTTTCGGGCAGGAAGAGTTGGGTCAGCAATTTACGGCCCTTCGCTTCCAATGCCTCGGCCACGGCGCCCCGCTGCGCTCTCGCACCCGCATCTGCCTCCTTGTTTTTTCCACCCAACGCCCTGGCGTACCTTTGAAAAGGTCGGCGCTGAAGTTCGGGCAGCTCTCCTCTGTGAGCTTGCAATACAGCTCCTTGGCGGCCTTGGGATCCAAGTGGCTTTGCTCCTTCCACGCAAGATGCTTCTTCCTCCCGACCTGCGCCGCAGACTGCTGAGCTCCACAAACCGCGTCGCCCGTTTCGCGGTGGGAGGTACCTGGTCAAACAGGCTCGGTGCGGCCTGTCGACACGCTCCCACCTGCGGAAGGATGGCGTTACGGCTACCGCGCGAAAGTGGGGGGACCACAAGGATGCTCAAGGCGCACCGTCGCCACTTTGTAAAGCCCGTAGAGCTGCAGCCGCAGCGAGCTGGGCAGCTGCACAATCTCCGAGTCGCCGCGCACGTGAGCGGTGGCCGCTTGGAAGCGGTGCTCAAGCGACGCCATCTCCCTTATATCCCGTAAGGTCCGTGGGAGGCCCACGTCTGCGCGAGGGAGCGGCGCTGAAGGGCGTAAGATGGCGCACGGCGCCAGGGACGCCAGACCTCTTTGGCCCTCTGTCCAAATCTTGTTTTCATTTCTCCAAGGATCGCCCTCATAGATAGCGAGAGCTTCTCGGACTTTGAATTCTGAGCTCTTATCACTGGTGGCTGCCAAGAGCTCCGTCGATTTCATAGGAGGACCAGTTGTCGATGCGGCGTTGCCTTTGGGATTGGATAGCGTCGATGAGCGAGATTCTGTGGCTACGTCACTCCGTTATTTCCGCGTGGGTCAGCAAGGTTAGGGCTATCCGTTCCGTCGGCGTCGTTAAGTGAAAAGTCGTGAAATCCATGGACTGATTCCTGCGATTCGTGAGCTTCCTGCCGGAGTTGAGTGGAAATTGGAAATTGAGCGGAGTGAATACAGTTCTCTATACTGGCGAGGCGGTTCCAAAGTTTGGAAAAAGTCGAATAAGATATTCAACTCTATGTATTTGAATTATTGAAATTCCAATTCCAATTCGGATTGTGAGGAAGAGGCGAAATATCCAAATGTGGCGCTTCCCAAGAATACAGTAATACAAAATAGTAAAAATGAAAAAGAAAGTACCATATTGTTACGGAGCGGAAAGCAAGGTCGCGTCGCCGAGTTCCGCCACTTCGCTCGCTTTTAGGTTGCCGTATCGGTTGCACCTTTCCGGGGGTCATACGCACTTGCTTGACTTCATCCTTTACTGCAACTCTGTGGACTCCTTGGGCCCGTTGAGATGGAATTTCCGAAAGAGCGAGGCAAGTCAATTCAATCCGGAGAGGAGGGATGCATGTTTGAGCTGCCTACAGCCAGCTACTCCCTTGCTTCGGGCGGCACGAAGAGCGAGAGCTGTTTTGGCACACGGTGGGTCTGTATGACCCGAGAGATCTCGTCTTCATTGACGAGGTTTAGACGCATGAAGGCGACGCCTTGCGAAGATACTCTTGGAGTCCAGCAGGTGCGCTGCGCAAAGCAGCCAGCCGCAACCCAGCTCGCCAGAAATCGCAAAACAAAATTGGAAGTTGAAAATCCTCGGAAAGTTCCCCGGACCTTCAACCCCCAATCTGCCCCATGCCTTTCACATGCCATTGGGCGAATGCTCGGATATTTGACCAATCAGCGCGCATCTACACAAGGAGAAAGAAACGATAGCCGTTGCAATTTCAATGAAACAAATCTATTTTTATATTGTCAATTACTTCAAAATGTGACACATATATCTCAGTACTAATACAATATTATTTTATGTCTATAACGTATTTTCATGCAGCCTGCTTCAACCAGGGATCAAGGTCACCTTCACACTGAAACTCAACCTCTTTAAAATACTTTCAAATATATCATATCATAAATACGTATACATAATAGTGAAATTATAATATCTTTTTGGAAACGATCGTCATATCCATTGGGTCTTGACGAGTCCGGGAAAACCGCATCCGCAGCCGCCAGCCCCCTTCCGCTGCGTCTATCTTGCACGCCTCAACTCGTTGCCCACGCAGAGAGCTTCGCATACAGCTCTCCGTCGACTTCTTGATCTCTCAAGCTTGATCTGCCGCTGCCTTTCCATCATGCCTACTTCTCTCGGTGAGTCGACGGCGGAGCGGCGGCGGAAGGGGGAAGAGCTTCGCTGTATCTTTTGCCGAACCAAGCTTCCACCGCGTCGAATTTGTGGAGTGCGGCGCTGAAAGGCACCTGCATGACAGGCGTAGTGGAAGGGCGGTGCCGTGTGGATTGTGTGGCGCTGCGATCGGACGTGTGGAGGGGAATACGACGCCCGTGAAAAGCGCCGCAACATGCTGACCTTCGGTTCGCGCCTCGGCAGGAATCAACGGCTTCGGTCGCATCGGTCGCCTGGTCTGCCGCGCTGCGGAGGCCCATGACGACGTGAACCTGGTCGCGATCAACGACCCGTTCATGACGCTCGACTACATGGCGTATCTGCTGCAGCACGACTCCGTTCACGGCAAGTTCAATGGCACCGTATCCTTCGACACCGAGAAGAACGTGCTCATCATCAACGACAAGGAGATCAGCGTCTTCGCCGAGAGAAACCCGGAGGACATTCCCTGGGGCACGGCGGGAGCCGACTACATCTGCGAGTCCACGGGCGTGTTCAAGACCAAGGAGGCGGCCGGCCGCCACATCGGCGGTGGGGCCAAGAAGGTCATCATCTCCGCGCCGCCCAAGGACGACGTGCCCATGTTCGTGATGGGCGTGAACCACGACAGCTACAGCTCGGACATGGACGTGGTGTCCAACGCGAGCTGCACCACCAACTGCCTCGCTCCCCTGGCCAAGGTCATTCACGACAGCTTCGGCATCGAGGAGGGGCTCATGACCACCGTCCACGCTGCCACCGCCAACCAGCTCACCGTCGATGGCCCGTCCAAGGGCGGCAAGGGTACGTAGCTTCTCCATGGATCCGCTCGATCCGCTTGGAAGAGGCAACGACTGGCATCTCTGACGAAACAACCCCTCGCATTTTGCCGTAGACTGGCGCGCCGGCCGCTCCGCCATTGTTAACACCATCCCGGCTTCCACTGGCGCGGCCAAGGCGGTCGGCAAGGTCATTCCCGCCCTGAACGGCCTCCTGACCGGCATGGCCTTCCGCGTGCCCACTCCGGACGTGAGCGTCGTCGACCTCACCGTTCGCACCGCCACCGAGACCAGCCTCGAGGCCATCCTCGACGCGCTCCGTGAAGCTGCCGCTGGCCCCATGCAGGGCGTTCTGGACGTCACGGACGTCGCCGTGGTCAGCCAGGATTTTGTGACCGACAGCCGCTCCTCGATCGTGGACGCCGGGGCCTGCATTGCCCTGAACGGCCACTTCTTCAAGCTGGTCTCCTGGTATGACAACGAGTGGGGCTACTCCAACCGGGTGGTGGACCTCATCTCGCACATGAGCAAGGTTGACGGCTAAGGGGGCTGGGGTGCTTCCCCCGGTCTTGTCGTCAACGGCGTGAACGGATAGCAGAGTGTGAACGCCGCACAGAGTGTGCTGAACTAGAGTTTGCCAGCCAGAGACGGCCCCGGCAGGACGTCGCCAGCGACGAGGGCATCTCGGCAGTTGAGCTAATTCCCGGATTCGGACAAGCGCAGCGCTTGGACTCTATACCGAAGGCCTTTCACACACCGCACCGTAGCGGTCCCCATGCGGTACCACGCCTCCTACCCTCTCATCAGTCTCGGGAACCTGTCCGCCCCCGTAGTTCGCCAGCGTCCTCGTCTCCTGAGTCCTCGTCTCCTCACTTCAGCAAGCTCGCGAGAACCACTTGCCACAAGAGGGCGCACATGTTGTTGAAGATCGGCCGCAGATGCGGAGGCACCTAAAGAAGCGTGAGCGGAAGGCGTGATCCGTCTCCACGGCGCCGGACGATGCCAACCTGAGATTGCCTTATGATTGCCGCGGGGATCCAGATGATCCACGAGAAGCACATGGTCCGCCACAGCGGCTCGTATGCCAATATCGGTGGGAAGTGCCCTGGGCAGGGGCCACCTCTTAGCTACTCCTTCCCTCCCGCGCCCTCGTGACCCACCGATGGGCCTACCTGCCTTGAAAAGCACTCGCAGCTCGTAGTCGGAATTCACCACCGCTGAGGACACGTAGAGCCCTCCCGTGAGGCAGCCGTAGATGTGATAGAAGTAGATGTTGAAGGACGGGGAGAATACAAACTGGTCCAGCAGCACCGCGGGGATGAGGCTGAATCCAGCCATGTTCAGCAGGCTGAACCAGGCGGAGATCACGGGGGCGGCGAAGAAGAACGCCATGAAGGACGAGCGAAACACCGCGTCCGTGTCCAGATCCGCCAGCCTACGGTCGTCCAGGAACATCTGCTTGATCACCTGGGCCAGACCGCTGATCACACTGCTCTGCACCATGTTCTATTTCGCGCAGCAAGCATTTCCACCTTCGTTAGAAGAGCAGGGCTTCCCACCGCAACCAGCTTGCACATGCTTGGACGCCTCTCCCTCCTTTCCTGCTCTCTTCGGAACAGGAGTCCTCTCCCAACTCTCCCACACACAAAGCCTTGCGGTGCTGCCAAGCAAGTTTGAGGCAAAGGGGGCCACGCTGTAGACTTGGCAAGGAGCGACAGGAGCTCCAAGCAACGAGGCCGTACCATCTGCAGGGGATGGCGCTTCAGTAGCGTGTTGTACCGCGCCCACAGGGTAACCTTCTTGGGGTCCCCGGCCACTTCGCGGCGTCTCGCTGCTGCCGTCGCCATGGCGTTCGTGGCACAAAGACTCCCAACTGGGAACGACAAGGCGCGCCAGGAAAATCTCCTCAGATTCGCCACGCATGCGTTTAGAGCGGGGTATTACCTGTGTCATAGCGGTACAACGCGAATAAAGTTTAAAAATCCATCCGTCACGTCCCTTCCTTCTGGCACGCCAGAGGCTTCGCTGCGCCGCTCCGGCGCCGAAGGCGGGTCTTGGCCCCTCCCGGTGAGTAGCTGGGCAGGCAGCAGCGCTGTAGAGGAGAGCAATCATGGCCTGGCTTGCAACGGTTCGTCGGATTCCGCCGGGGTCGAAATCGCTCCCCCGCGCGGCTGCAGCTCCACGGCCTCTGGCGAGTCGCGGGGCTCGTGTCTGGCGCACAGTTGATCCCACTGCGCTCGCGAGATGACCCGAAGGCCTGCTGTGGCGCAATGAATGCACGGCGACGTGGCGAGCTGCGTTGACGAGCGACGGGGCGATGGAAGACGACGAGATCACGCTGGAGCCGGGGGGCAGCTACCAGGAAGCCACCTTCCGAGATGGCTGCCTCAGCCTTCGCGCGGCCGTGCTGGAGAAGCAGCGCGCTGCGGCCAGTCCGGGGCCGAAGTATCGCGTGCCGGATGGCCTGGGCCCGCAAGTGCTGAGCACCTTCACCACGACGCCCATTATCGGTACGGCTTGCAGCGGGAAGATGAGACGGTGACGCCCCGTGGCTTGCCTGAACGCTCCCTCTAGGCTTTGCGCAGGCAGGCAAGGATAGTGTTGGGCGTCCTGTGGAGCACTTGAACGCCAGAGAAGTCCCTGGGCCCCAGTACCAGCTGGATCAGATCACCTACGGGCGGCAGGTGGAAGCGCGGCGCCGGACAGCTCCAATGCCGAGCTTCGGCTCGTCAAGCCGACCCTCTCTGCACGATGGCGAGGCGTGCAGCCCCGGGCCGATGACGGCGCTGCCGCGGGTCTTTGATCCCAACGTCGGGCCCACCATTGCCGGGGCCCCGTGGCGCGACAGGAAGCCCCGAGGAGCCGACACCCCAGCTCCCAACCAGTACGAAGCAGGTGCCGTGCCTCGGGAGCCATCACCATGTGCTCTCGTCAGGAAGAAGCGTAACGATCGACGTTTCGTTTCCTTGTGCTGTAGCCTCGGCAATGGGCACCCAGGTGCTGAGCACGCGGCTCAGCGCCAACCCGTTCTCCCTCGGCGGCTCCGGCATCAAGCGAGACCTCGCCAAGCCCGGTGCCAAGGACGAGCCCGGGCCCGACGCCTACGACTCCCGCGGCTCACCCACCGTCCGAAACGTCCACTTTGGCAGTGCGCGACAGAGGCCGAAGGAAGAGCACGCCGAGGGTCCGGGCCCGAGCCAGTACGAACTGCCGAGCGCACTCGGGCCGCAGGTGTGGT
>JAAMXY010004583.1:0-14029 GCA_019677205.1 Pinguiococcus pyrenoidosus
GCTTGGATGAAAAAATAACTAAAATTGCCAATTTGCAATAATAATAAACTAAAAGAAAACTAAAAACTTTCCTTCCTGATATAATTTCTAAGGAAAGTTTTTAGTTATTAAAAAGAATATAAACTAAGAAGATGATAATCTTTTAAAGATTTTAAAGATTTCTAAATCAAATGATAGTTGTTGTCTATTTGTTTTTCCTACTATATTAAAAACTTTAGTTTTATTATTGATTGTTAACCAAATTTCTGGAAAATACTGGCTGCTTAAGACTACGCTAATCATTAAAAATAAAAACCCAGAATATAATACGGGTATACCTTTATCAATTTTTATTTGTAATCCTGTTCGTGGAATAATATCAACTATTTTAAAATCTTGGTATTGATCAAATAATTCAAGTTGTTTTAAAAATTTACCATTATTATCATATAAAGAACTATATCCATTTAAACTATTTATTACTAGAAAAAACTTATCTTCATTTAATTGAAATGAACTTACCCAAGCCTTTTTTTGATCAGCAACTTTAACTAGAGGTATTTGTTTAAAACTTCCATCCTTCAATTTTAAGCGAATTGCTATTAAATCCCAATCAGTTTGATAAACAACTAAGTCTTTAAACATTAATGGATTATTAACTGAAATAATTTTTTCAAACTCTTCTTTTCCTGATTGATTTAAAACTGAAATATCCGAAAAATATTGACGAATATTTTCTTCCTCATCATAATTAATCCAGAAATCATTAATTCTTAAAGAGTAACTTGGAAAATTACTAAATAAATTCCTTCTAATGGTATTTTGAACAATAAAAGTTTCACTTTTAGGTATTAATTCTTGGGCTGAAAAACTAGTCAAAGAGGCTATGCATGTTCCAACTAAAATTAATATTAAACTAAAGTGAACAATTAATGGAGCAAATTTGCCTAATAGCCCTTTGTAACTATAAAAAGCCCCTTGTTTTTGAAATGTTAAATAATTTTCATCATATAAAAATGAATTGATTGAAAAAGATTTTAAAGAATTAAAAGTTTTATAAATTTGTAGATTTTTGGGTGTGTTATTTTTATAGAAAAATTTATTGCCCCTAGAAAATAAAAATAAGGGAAGTTGGCGCAAAAAACTACAACTTATTAAACTAAGACCAAATAATATAATTAATAAATAAAACCAATAAGTTGTAAAAATATGATCTAAACTTAAATTAAAAATAATATTATAAACTTTCAAATTAAATATAGGAAAGTTAAAGTCATAATTTTCAATATAATATTGTCTAGATTGTTCTTGTTCTAAAATTGATCCACAAATTCCATAGAAAATTATTAGGAAAAAAAGACTAATTGCAAATTTCAAATTTATTAAAATTTTTAATATTTTCTTTTGTAAAAAATTATAATTAATTTGAAAGGCGGTTAAATTTTTCATAAATTTTAAGTCTATTAATTGTTAAGTTAAAGATAAAGTAAATACTTTACGGGGATAAATCAAAATTTTTAATTTCTTCAAATAAATCTGAATTTGTAAATTCCCGATTTTCTGAAAAAGCTGTATACATAGAGTTTATAATAACTTGATTTATATCAGCTCCTGTAAAAAAATTTGTAATATCGGCAAGTTCAGAAATTTTAAAATTCTTCCACGTTTCAGGCCTTTTTTTTGCCAAAAGAACTCTAAAAATCTGCTCACGCTCTACTTTAGTTGGAAGATCAATCAAAAAAGTTCTATCAAAACGACCCTTTCTAAACATTTCTTTAGGAAAATTTTGAACATTATTTGCAGTTGCTATAATGAAAACGCTTGATTGCTTCTCCGCTAACCAAGTAAGAAAAGTGCTTAAAACACGATTTGAAGTACCACTATCACTACTAGCTAATGTTTTAGCAAAAGCTTTATCAATTTCATCAATCCAAATGATACATGGAGCTAAAGCTTCAGATATTCGAATCATTTCTCGAATCCTGGATTCTGATTGACCTATAATACCCCCAAATAATTTACCGACATCCAATTGTAAAAGTGGTAAATTAAATTCCCCGCTAATAGCTTTTGCTGCTAAAGATTTTCCTGTTCCAGGAGCCCCTACTAATAAAATACCCCTTAAATTTGGCAGTCCATATTTTCTAGCCTGCTCCGAGAAAGCGTTTTCTCGTACCTTTAACCAGAGTTTAAGTTCCATTAATCCACCAACGTCCCTTATAGAAGTATCATTTTGCCAATATTGAAGTAGGTTATTTTGATTTAACAAATTTATTTTTTCAGCATAAATTAATTGAATAACTTCTTTAGTTAAAGCTTTCTCGTTTATCAAAATTTTTGATAAAATTAGTCGAATGGATTCTAAACTTAACCCTAAACATCCAGATATAAGATTTTCTTCTGTTTTATCATCTAGAGTAATACCTAAAGATTTAAAAACTTTAGTTAATTCTAATTTTACTTCAGATCTTGTTGGTAATGGAAAGTTAATACGAATTCCAAAATCTAAAATTTCCTCAATTTCTAAAAATTCGGGTATTAAAAAAATAATGGTTTTGGTTTGCCCCTTAATTTTTC
Organism: Pinguiococcus pyrenoidosus; assembly: GCA_019677205.1. Lineage (NCBI taxonomy): Eukaryota > Pinguiophyceae > Pinguiochrysidales > Pinguiochrysidaceae > Pinguiococcus > Pinguiococcus pyrenoidosus. The sequence goes on from JAAMXY010004583.1 coordinate 2,557, forward strand.
TTAAAACTAATTTAAGTTTTCTAATAATAGATAAATCGGACCAAAAATTCTGAAAATCTTTTAAAAGAATAACCGTAGATATTTGAGTATCCAAATTTTCAACATAATCTAATGCTTGAAATGGATTTTTATCCGCAATTTTATTACTTTGTGGAACGTGGGTATAGCCACTAACGAAATCCCAACAATAAAAAGTACGATTTGTTGCTTGTTTTATAAAATTTCTTAATGTATATTCTGCTCGAAATTCTTCTTTAGTTTCCAAAAAAATTAAGTTTTGTCGAGATTTTAATAATAAGCTTAATTGCTTAATAAAATTATTTGAAACAGCCATAATAATTATTCTTTATTATTTACAGAATTATATCTAAAATTGGAGAGCTGGCTGAAGCTTTTTCTTTTATAGAAATGCGACCTGCAGAAAAAGCTTCATAACCAGCTTCTACAGCTTTTGCCATACTTTGAGCCATTTTAACGGGGTTCTTAGCTTTTGCAATGGCTGTATTTAATAAAATGCTTGATGCTCCTAGTTCCATAGCTTTGCATGCATCACTAGAAGTTCCAATACCAGCATCTATAACAACTGGGATTTTACTATTTTCTATAATAATTTTTAAACTATTTTCATTTTGTATACCTTGTCCAGATCCAATGGGAGATGCAAGAGGCATTACTGTTACACAACCTATCTCTTCCAAATGTTTTGCTAAAATCGGATCTGCATTTATATATGGCAATACATCAAATCCTTCTTTTATTAAAAATTGTGCGGCCTTAAAAGTTCCGATAGGATCGGGTAATAAATATTTTTCATCTGAAATAACTTCTAGTTTAATGAATTTATTATCTTCCTGACCTAAATTTTGACACAATTCTCGACCTAAAAAAGCTATTCTTATAGCTTCTTCGGCTGTTTGACAACCTGCTGTATTTGGTAATAAAGTAAGTTTTGTCCAATCAAGATTTCTTAACAAACTTGATTCTTGAGATATTGTTTTAGCAGAGCCTTTAAGACGACGAATAGCAACTGTTACGATTTCTGCTTTACTTGCATTGATTGCTTCAATACCTATATTAACATTCTTAAATTTTCCTGTTCCAACCATTAATCTAGATTGAAAAATCTTATTACTTATTTTTAACATAATTTCTCCTAATCTCCCCAGGTTGGACTTGAACCAACGACCAATCGGTTAACAGCCGATTGCTCTACCACTGAGCTACTGAGGATTCCACTTCTAATATAATATATTATTATTAATATTTTATAATTTGATAGCGAACTATAGTTTCTGTTTGACGAATAGTCTCTTGAAAACGATTAATTGTGGCTGGATTTGTAGAAATTTTCATTAATATAAATATTCCACGAGAATCTTTTTTAATAGGATATGCCAAAGATTTTTTACCTAAGTAAATAGCTTTATTACATTCCCCATTCCAAAATTTTAGATTCCTAATAAATGTTTTCACGGTTTGTTGAATCTCATCTTTACTTAAGTTGGATTCAAAAATTAAAGTTACATCGTAGTTAGTTAATAATTTTGATGGTAAAGTTGTCATTAATCCCAATTATATTAATATATAAGTTTATATAAAAATTATACGGGATTAATAACACTTAAATCAAGAGTTTATTTTACAAGATTTAAGAATCTTTGCGCTCATCACCAATGTGAGTGAGAACTGCATCTGTTACAATTGGAATTTCCATATATTTATATCTAACTACACTAATCATACAATCTACAGCTAAAAATAAGATCATTAGAAGGAAAATTATTCCACAGCTTAATGTTAATCTAGATTCAAGCTTAATATAAGTTAAACGAATAAAAATATCATAAAACAATTGTTCCCCAGTAAACAAAACTAAATAATGCATTACATGATATCTAGTAAAGTATGGATAAGGTGCTCTTTGATATCTTATTACACCAGCATATAAAAAAGTAAATATAACATGGGGTGCGTATTGATAACTAGAATAAATCTTATACACAACTCTCAAAATAGCATACATTTCATTTGACACTTCAAAATTTACAATTAAAGCTGGTAAGAATCTCAGAAACATATCTACGCTTCCATATAAATAAATTATAATTAAAAAAAGTCTGGCCAATAATGAAACTTTATCCGATTTCTTCATTTCTTTCTTTTTTGAGTTTTTATTAATTTAATAGCAATAGAAAACTAAATTACCTTTATTATTACATAAAATTAATTAAAGTTCTAGGATTTAATTCTTTTTACTAGTTTATCTAAATATGTATAATTAATTACAGTAAATCCTATTTTATAAAATAAATTTAAAGAAATTATAATGAGTTTAGAATCTTCATTTATTACCGATATTAATGAAAGGGAAATTTTCTTTCAACAAAAATCAGATATAGCTTTAAAAGAATACGCTAATTCTTTAAAAAATCGCTACCTAAATACTGACCCTGATTTGGATAATTTGCTTATAGAATCATTCTCTTTAGTTCGCGAAGTTTCAAAAAGGGTTTTAGGTTTAAGACCATTTGATACCCAGCTTTTAGGTGGTATTTATCTTCATCAAGGAAAAATAGCTGAAATGAAAACCGGTGAAGGAAAGACATTAGTAGCTAGTTTACCTGCTTTTCTTAATGCATTATCAGGAAAAGGGGTTCATATTGTAACTGTTAATAATTACTTAGCTAAAAGAGATCAAGAGTTTATAGGAAGAATTTTTAGATTTTTAAATTTAAGAGTTGGATTAATTCAAGAAAATATGAATCTAGAAGAAAAACAAGCAAATTATGCAGCTGATATAACCTATGTAACAAATAGTGAATTAGCTTTTGATTATCTTAGAGATTGCACTGCTGAAAATATTTCTCAGGTAGTACAAAGACCTTTCAATTTTTGCATAATAGATGAAGTTGATTCTATTTTAATAGATGAAGCAAGAACACCATTAATTTTATCATCTAGTATGGATAGAAATACTTTTGCAAGAGAAAAATTTTTTGTGGCAGATTCAATTATAAGATGCTTAGAAAGTGATGATTATGAAATAGAAGAAAAGACAAAAAATGTTTTTTTAACTCCTAAAGGTCGTATTAAAGTTGAGGATCTGTTAGAAATTGAAAATTTATATGATTTAACAAATCCATGGATAAATTTTATTAATAATGGTTTAAGAGCACACTTTTCTTATAAAAGAAACAATGACTACATTGTTAATCAAGATAAAATTCTTATTGTTGATGAATTTACAGGCAGAGTTTTGGCAGACCGAAGATGGAGTGATGGTTTACATCAAGCAGTCGAGGTTAAAGAAAATGTATCTTTAAGTCCAGATAGTGAAACTTTTGCTTCAATAACTTATCAAAATTTTTTCAGATTATATCCTAAATTATCCGGTATGACTGGTACAGCTAAAACCGAAGAAGCCGAATTACAAAGTATTTATAATTTACCAGTAATACAAGTTCCAACTTATAAAAAAATGATAAGGAAAGACTTACCCGATTTAGTTTATCTAGATGAATATGCTAAGTGGAAAGCTATATGCAATAAATGTATAAATTTATATAATAATGAAATACCAGTTTTAGTTGGGACAAGCACATTATCTAAATCTGAATTGCTATCGCAACTTTTGTTAGAAAAAGGTGTTCCGCATCAATTACTAAATGCTCGACCAGAAAATGTAAAAAAAGAATCTGAAATTGTAGCTCAGGCAGGAAAAAAATGCTCTCTTACACTTGCAACTAATATGGCTGGAAGAGGAACTGATATACTATTGGGCGGTAATCACAAATATTTAACTGAAAGTTCTTTAGATCTGTATTTTTCTAAATTACAAAATTCTAGAAAAATTTTAACTCTTTCTTCATCATATACTAAAGAAAATAATGAAATAATATTAAAAAAACAATCCTTATCTCCATCTTTTTTAAAGAAGATGGTAAATATTTTTGAAATTTTAAATAATAAGAAGCACTTGCAATTTAGCTTCTCATTTAATAAAAATTATTATAGATTTCTTTGGGAAAGTCAAAAATTAGATTTTAAGAACAATAATAACACATTACTATTAATTTATCCTAATTTATTTTTCAAATTAATTAAGCGAGATTTAAATTTTTCTAAATTCAATATAGATGCATCAAATATATATTTTTATATTTATTTAATTTATAGTTTGAAAGAATCTTACTATAAAAAGCATGTAGCAAAAGAACAAAGTGATATTAAAAATTTAGGTGGATTATTTGTTATTGGTACAGATCGCCAAGATTCTAGACGAATTGATAATCAATTAAGAGGTCGATCTGGGCGTCAAGGGGATGAAGGAGTTTCACAATTCTTCTTATCTTTAGATGATAGGTTATTAAAACTATTTGCGGATGATAATATAAAAAATGTAATTAGAAATCTTACCCTAGATCCAGAAGAACCTATTGAATCAAACTTAGTAACTCGTGCTTTGGAAAAAGCCCAAGAAAGAGTCGAATCTTTAAACTTTAGTACCCGAAAACAATTATTTGAATATGATGAAGTATTAGAAGGGCAACGAGCAAAACTATTTTTAGAACGAAGAAAAATTCTTCAAACAAAAAATCCAAGAAAATGGATTTTACAATGCTGTGAATTAGTAATTGATGATCTGATTTTAGAGTTAAAACAGAACAATAATAAAAACTTTTCTTTACAGTCAGAATCAAAACTATTTTTATTACAATTTGTATTAAGGAATAACCGTATAAATAAAGAAAAAATTCTGAATTTATCAATCCAAGATTTACGCAAGTTACTATACAAGAATTTATGGAATTTATATTTAATGAGAGAAGAAGAATATATTACATTGACAGGTGTGACAAGTTTCTCGGAGCTTGAAAGACTAATAGTTGTAAAAAGTATAGATGAATGTTGGAAAAACCATCTTCAAAAAATGAATTCATTAAAAGAATCTGTGGGATGGAGGGTGTTTGCCCAGAAAAAACCAATTCGTGAATATAAGATTGGTGCTTATTATTTATTTAAGGAAATGCTTGTGGATATATCACATCAAACCTTTTTAAATATGTTCTTATATGATTATTTTTAATTTTTTTTTTCAAAATCATGTTAATAAATATTAATGTGTCTAGTATATAAATAACAGGTTATACCTGGAAAAATAAAATAAACAAATAAATAAAAAGAGAAATATTATGACAGCAACTTTAGAACGTCGCGAAAGCTTCAGCTTATGGGAGCGCTTCTGCTCTTGGATCACTTCAACTGAAAACCGTTTATACATCGGTTGGTTCGGTGTTTTAATGATCCCAACATTATTAACTGCAACAGCTTGTTTCATTATTGGTTTCATCGCAGCTCCTCCAGTGGACATCGATGGTATCCGTGAGCCAGTAGCAGGTTCTTTATTATACGGTAACAACATCATTACAGGTGCAATTATCCCTTCTTCTAACGCAATTGGTGTACACTTCTACCCAATCTGGGAAGCTGCTTCTGTTGACGAGTGGTTATACAACGGTGGTCCTTACCAATTAATCGTTTTACACTTCTTATTAGGTGTTGCTTGTTACATGGGTCGTGAGTGGGAATTATCTTACCGTTTAGGTATGCGTCCTTGGATCTTCGTAGCTTTCTCTGCTCCAGTAGCAGCTGCAACTGCAGTATTCTTAATCTACCCAATCGGTCAAGGTTCTTTCTCTGATGGTATGCCATTAGGTATTTCTGGTACTTTCAACTTCATGTTAGTATTCCAAGCTGAGCACAACATCTTAATGCACCCATTCCACATGGCTGGTGTTGCTGGTGTATTCGGTGGTTCTTTATTCTCTGCTATGCACGGTTCTTTAGTAACTTCTTCTTTAATCCGTGAAACTTCTGACTTACGTTCTACTAACTACGGTTACAAGTTCGGTCAAGAAGAAGAGACTTACAACATCGTAGCTGCACACGGTTACTTTGGTCGTTTAATCTTCCAATACGCTTCTTTCAACAACTCTCGTGCTTTACACTTCTTCTTAGCTGCTTGGCCAGTAGTAGGTATCTGGTTAACTTCTTTAGGTATCTCTACAATGGCATTCAACTTAAATGGTTTCAACTTCAACCAATCTGTTGTAGATAGCCAAGGTCGTGTAATCAACACATGGGCTGACATCATCAACCGTGCTGACTTAGGTATGGAAGTAATGCACGAGCGTAACGCTCACAACTTCCCATTAGATTTAGCTGCTAACGAAGTATTACCAGTAGCTGTTAACGCTCCTGCAATCAACGGTTAATTCTAATAAAACATACTTTATAAATAAAAAAGAATAAGATTTATCTTATTCTTTTTTATTTATATAAATTTTAGTGTAAACCAAAATTACTCAGAAGCCGCTAGTTTTTTTTTGACAAATATAGCAAAAGGGCATTCAGGATTCTACTAAAGGCGGTTTAATAGTAGATAGTGGACAACAAGTAGCTACAATTACCTTAAGGCAGGTGAATATTTCTCTAGAGGACATATAGTATGCAGTAGTTTATGCTGTGTTTTAATAGGATGCGAAACATTATCGAGTTTGTTAATCTGGTGTCCCATTCCTGGTAAAATAACAATTATATCAGCTTTAAAGTCTACTTCAATTGGCTGTCAAAAGTTTAGATATCTTTGTGCGGGAAACCCTTCCTCACCGTTATGCTGATTCTAATTACTAGAATCGAACTTTTAAATAGAAATCATTTTACTAACATTTTACCAAAAGAAAAGGATTGTTATTTTTCTAAATAGAAAAATAACAATCCTTTTCTTTTAATATAAATAATTTTAAGTTATCTTTTAGATATACTTAGAGACTTTCTTCCTCTTTTTCTTCTTTGTCTTATAACTTTTCTGCCATTCGCCGTTTTCATGCGAGCTCTAAATCCAGATTTTCGAATCGCTTTTCGATTAGTCCCTTCTAATGTTTTTTTAGACATAAATATTTCAAACTTAATTTTTAAACTAGGATCTTTTAAAATTTCAAATGAAATTTAGAAACTATATTTATGATAATTATACACTTTATTACTAAAAATTGAAAGCATGTGAAACCCTAAACTAAAATATAAAAGAATTTATATATTATTAATTCTATACAAATTGTAATATATAATTATTCTAAATAACTTACTTAAATTAAATTAATATGAAACTAGCTGTTTATGGAAAAGGTGGTATTGGAAAATCAACCACTAGTTGCAATATATCTGTTGCACTATCATACAGAGGCAAAAAAGTTTTACAAATTGGTTGTGATCCTAAACATGATAGTACTTTTACTTTAACAGGATTTTTAATTCCAACTATAATTGATACTTTACAATCAAAAGATTATCATTATGAAGATGTTTGGCCTGAAGATGTTATTTACAAAGGATTTGGAAATGTAGATTGTGTCGAAGCAGGTGGACCTCCTGCTGGAGCTGGTTGTGGCGGTTATGTAGTAGGTGAAACAGTAAAACTTTTAAAAGAACTAAATGCTTTTGATGAATATGATGTTATTCTTTTTGACGTTTTAGGTGATGTTGTTTGTGGAGGATTTGCTGCTCCTCTAAATTATGCAGATTATTGTTTGATAGTAACAGATAATGGATTTGACGCTTTATTTGCAGCTAATCGTATATCTGCTTCTGTCCGAGAAAAAGCTCGAACACATTCATTAAGACTAGCAGGTTTAATAGGTAATCGCACATCAGCTCGTGATTTAATCGATAAATATATTGATTGTGTACCTATGCCTGTATTAGAAGTTTTGCCATTAATTGAAGATATTCGTATTTCTCGCATTAAAGGTAAAACTTTATTTGAAATGGTAAAGACAGATTCATCATTATCTTATGTTTGTGATCATTATTTAAATATTGCGGATCAATTAATTGCTAAACCTGAAGGTGTAATACCTAAAGAAGCATCAGATCGAGATTTATTTAATCTATTATCAGATTTTTATTTAAATCCACCACAAGTGGAAAATTTTTCTTCTATTGAAGAAGAAGCTTTAATTTAATTAAAATTAAAACTTTATTGGAATAAATATGCTGCTAGAAAAACAAAATAAAAATGAAAGCTCAATTAAATGTGAAACCGGTAATTATCATACGTTTTGCCCAATAAGCTGTGTTTCTTGGCTTTATCAAAAAATTGAGGATAGCTTTTTTCTTGTAATTGGTACAAAAACATGTGGATACTTTTTGCAAAATGCTTTGGGAGTAATGATATTTGCAGAACCTCGTTATGCTATGGCTGAATTAGAAGAAGGTGATATCTCTGCTCAATTAAATGATTATGAAGAATTAAAAAGACTATGTCAAGGTATTAAAAAAACTAGAAATCCTAGTGTAATTGTTTGGATTGGAACTTGTACTACAGAGATCATTAAAATGGATCTTGAAGGAATAGCTCCGAGACTTGAAAAAGAATTAAATATTCCGATTATTGTGGCACGGGCTAATGGTTTAGATTATGCCTTTACACAAGGTGAAGATACAGTTTTAGCTGCTTTAAGCCAGAAATTAAAAGTTAAAGAAAATAGTAATTTAATTACCCAAAATCCATTATATTTATTTGGTTCAATCCCACAAACAGTTGTTAGTGAATTAGCATTAGAACTAAAAAATCAAGGTATTGAAATTGCAGGCTGGATTCCTGATAAAAGATATAGTGAGTTACCTACTTTATCTAAAAATGCCTTTGTTTGTGGTATAAGTCCTTACTTAAGTAGGACTGCTACGGTTCTTATGAGAAGAAAGAATTGTAATTTAATAAATGCTCCTTTTCCAATTGGACCTGATGGCACTAGTGCTTGGGTTGAAAAAATATGTTTAGCATATAAAAAAATTCCAAAAGGTCTTAAGGAGAAAGAATCATCGACTTGGTTAAAGTTGGAAAAGTATATAACTAAACTAAAAGGAAAATCGGTTTTTTTAATGGGAGATAATTTACTAGAAATTTCTCTTGCAAGATTTTTAATTCGATGTGGAATGCAAGTTTATGAGATTGGAATTCCTTATTTAGATAAAAGGTATCAAGCTGGAGAATTGGAGTTATTAAGAAAAACTTGCACTGAATATAATTCGCCTTTACCTGTAATTGTAGAAAAGCCTGACAATTATAATCAAATTGATAGAATTCAATCATTAAATCCAGATTTAGTTATTACTGGTATGGCAAATGCAAATCCTCTTCAGGCAAGAGGAGTTTCAACTAAATGGTCGGTCGAATTTACTTTTTCTCAAATACATGGTTTTACAAATTCAAAAAATATTCTTGAATTGATTTCTAAACCTTTGAATTCAACTACAAATATGTATAAATATGAAAATTGGAAGAATTAAAAAATATTAGATTGCATTCTATTTAAAAATTTTTAAATAGAATGCAATCTAATATTTTTTATTAAAGAAAAAAAAAGAAGTTCTTATTATGGTGCTGGAATAATAAGAACTTCTTTTTTAGTCTTTGAAACTTGGCGGTATTTAATTCGCCCGTCTTTAGTTGCATATAAAGTAAAATCTTTGCCCATTCGAACAAATTCACCAGGTAAAAAAGTCATTCCTCTTTGGCGAATTATTATATTACCTGGATAAACCCATTCTCCAGCATATCGTTTTACTCCTAGTCTTTTTGAGTTAGAATCGCGGCCATTCTTTGTACTACCGCTACCTTTTTTATGTGCCATAAATATTGTTATATGTTATTAATAAATAATTTGCTAAGAATTTGTCTATGTCCTTGCTTTTTTCTCGTTTTTTTCTTTGGTCTCATCTTATAAACCAATAATTTTGGCCCTTTCATTTGAGAAATAACTGTGGCTTCTAGTTTAGCACCCTCGACATAAGGTTCTCCTAATTTAATTTTGCCATCTTTATTTATAACAAGAATACGATTTAAGCTAATTTTAGTATTTTCTTGGACATTTATAAAATTTACTTTATAGTATTTTTTAGGTTCAACCCAAATTTGACTGCCCCCAATTTCAACAATTGCGTATTCCATAAATTTAATATTTTTTAACTCCTAAATTATTTTCAAATTAAAGAAAATAAAATTATATACTTAATAGATTGTATTAAATAATAGTGAAAAAAGCAATTGTTGACTAATCAACATTCTAAAATATATTTAATCTCTTAAATTATTTTAGGTTATAATATCTTTGATTAATAATATGAAATTAATAAATTTTAAATGAACTTTATCATTATTGAACCTTACATAGTAAACATCTTATTCATTCTATTTCTTGTTAACCCTTTTGCTTATTGGGGATCATTAATATTTTCAAAAAAGAAAACTTTTTTAAATTTTTCTAATTTAAATACTTTAGTTTCTTTAATTACATTATTTTTCTATTTAGCTGCTAGATGGTTTGTCGGACACTATTTTCCTATAAGTAATCTTTATGAATCAATTCTATTTTTAACTTGGGTTTTAACCTTAGTCGTTGTATTAGGAGAATTTAAAACAAAAAGTCGGGTATTTGGCTCTATTTTAACGCCTATTACATTATTATTAGTTAGTTTTGCTACTTTAACACTACCTTCTTCAATGCAAAAAATTAGCCCTCTTGTGCCTGCGCTACAATCTAATTGGTTAATGATGCATGTAAGTATGATGATGGCAAGTTATGCTGTACTTCTTGTAGGCAGTTTGTTTTCTGTTCTTTATGTAGTAATAGATAATAATAATTCAAATGAGACTGATAAAAAATTAGATAGTAAAATTGATAAAAAATTATATTTTATTGATAATCTAGACTTATGGAGTTATAAGCTTATAAGTTTTGGTTTTCCAATTCTTACTATTGGAATTATCTCAGGAGCTGTATGGGCAAACGAAGCATGGGGATCTTATTGGAGCTGGGATCCAAAAGAAACTTGGGCATTAATTACCTGGTTGACTTTTTCTGCATATTTACATACAAGATTAATTCAAAAAGCTAGTAAAAAAAATTCTTCATTGGTTGCAAGTTTAGGATTTTTAGTAGTATGGATATGTTATCTTGGTGTTAATTTTCTTGGCCAAGGTTTGCATAGTTATGGTTGGATCCAGTCTTAAAATTTTTTATTAAAAAATAAAAAAGCAACCCTTTATTATATAATAATATTGATGCTTATTTTCACCTATTTTTTTAAATAATTTTCTTTATTATGGCACATACAGTAAAAATTTATGATACATGTATTGGTTGTACGCAATGTGTTCGTGCATGTCCTACAGATGTTTTAGAAATGGTTCCTTGGGATGGTTGTAAAGCTGGTCAAATTGCTTCAGCTCCCCGTACCGAAGATTGTGTGGGTTGTAAAAGATGCGAATCAGCATGTCCCACAGATTTTTTAAGTGTTCGTGTTTACTTAGGCGCTGAAACAACTAGAAGTATGGGATTAGCTTATTAATACGATTATAATGGAACGTTGGATTTAATTTCTAATAAAAAGATAATAATAAATATTATTT
>JAAMXY010004660.1:0-11343 GCA_019677205.1 Pinguiococcus pyrenoidosus
CTGCCTTTCTCCGCCGTCACACCTTCATCCCAACGACTCCTCTAGCAGCCTCGCGCTCTGCAAAAGTCGCTTCCTCATCGCCGCGGTGATCTGGTGGATGCCCCTCCGCCGCGTCGATCCGCCGCCGGCTGGCGCGGCCGGCGATGGGGGGCTCCTGGTGGACACGCTGCTACTCGTGGGCCTCTACCACGTGTATCAGAAGCTGCGCTCTCACGAGCTGCGCATCACGCGGGTGCGTCTCAGCTGCTCTTGGCGGGGGCCTTGCTCGCTCACAGGATGGTGCGGACCGGGGGCTGAGTGTCTCGGTTGCCACAGGTGGCTCATGCAATGTGTGCGGGGATCACGATTCTCTCGGCGATGCACTTCATTGAGCAGCACATCTTGGGCCCCGAGAACCTCCTGGTAAGTGGTCTCGACCAGCCCGTGAAGATCCCACGAGGGTGCCGCGGCGATCCGGTGCCCCAAGGGCCCCGCTAGTGGCCCGGGAGTGGCCGACTTTCGAGCAAGACGAAGATGCCCAGCCCAAGGAGAGGCGGAGAAGGCCCTTGAAGGCGACAACGGCCAAGGATCTCACGCCCGTTTGCTCGGATCGTGTTGAGAGCAACGCGAGAAGACCCGCGAGAAGACGGGCTGCTACCTCGGCCAACCTTTGGCCTCGTAAAGCTCGGACCGCAAGCCAGCCAATGGGGTTCCCTTGCCTGCCGGCATGCCCTAATCTGACCAGTGATGTGAGAGATGCGGGCGGCACGAGCCACTGCGAAAATCGGGCGTTCACGGGGCACCTGATCGCCGCAGCAGCCAAGATCTCCCACCATGAGACCAGGAAAAGACTAAAGCACCGTTGTGCCGGCCAGGCCATGGTAGAAGGGCGGAGACACCACTTCTTCACCGCGCTGCTTCTGGGCTCAGTGCTGGCCTGGCTGGCCTCGAGGTGCGTCAAGCTCCTCCCTGCAAGCGCTGCGTGCCGGATCTCTCAGCTTCCGAGCAGGTGGTACTACCACTGCGGAGGCAAGGACGTCGACTGCATCGCGCACGACCCCACGGTAGATTCGAGGTACCACACACGCTGCAGAGCTTACAAAATGCAGGTCTACGGCCCCATCGCCGGCTTCACGGCCCTGCTGAGCTCCGTCGTCATCGGCCTGCGCCTTAACGTCACCCTGGGTGGAGCGCTGCTCGCGCCCAGCGGCGGCACCTACTTCTTCGCTGTCCTTTTGTACCCGCTCTTGGGCGTAGGCGTGCTCAGCGCCGCGCTTTTTGCGGCCTGGCTCTACCGCTTCTTCCTGGAGCTGGAGGCTTGGGTGCGCCCCGCCGAGACACTCTGCATGTGGCTGCGGTTGAACCAGCGTCTCTGCAACCTTAGGAGAAGCTGCAGGTAGTGGGACGCTGTGGATGGCGAGCCTCGCGGTCGCGCAGGGAACTAAGGCCTCGTACCCTACCGTGGGAAGACTCCGCGGTCGGACGCACCACGGGAGTCCCTGGTACCATACTCGGTGAACACTCAGCTGTCGGACGCACCAAGGGAGTCCTACACGCCCAAATCCTTGAGGTCCTTCTCGGGGAGTCTGACGGCGTCGTCGCAGCCGGAGGCGCAGCCCGGCCGGGCCGCTTTCTGGGAGAGACGACGAAGGCGGTCGACGAGAGCGATCCAGGTTCGTACGGCACCGACAGGAGAGCTGTGGTATTTGTATCCGTTCCGCCGCTGACAACAAGTACACGCTCTGTAGGCCTTCGAACTTCGCGGCGCTGGTGATGTCTCTCATCTCATTTCCGACGACTCGGAGGAGACCGGCCTCTCCGGTGCGTAGCGACATCGCATTGGCAGAGCATCTTCTCTCTGGCAGAACTTTTTTCCTCCTGGCGCCCTAAGGAGCAGTGTCGTTGTTCGTGTTTGCGTGCCATGTCTAGCTGAACGGCGAAGAGCTAGACAGCAGCGGCGCGCGCGGAGAAACTCGGGCGGGAGTGCCGCTCTCGCGGCCGCGGTTGGTTCCGCAGTACCGGCCTTTCGTGATGGAGGTGCAGGTGCGCCACGTGAGGGCTGAGGCATTGCCATTCGATTGCATCTACCGCCGGGACCGTCCAGCTGCAGCTGAAGTCTCTTAACTAGTGTCGTGATCCCAACTTTGTGCCGTTCTATTCCTCCAATGTCGCCAGCTTCGGCGCCGCAGCGACGAGGCGAAGCGGCAGCTGGGGAAGGCTTGTCGCCCTGCTCGATCGAAGGGCCGATAAGTAGTACAGACGACAGCAGCGCCGACGAAGGTGTGTTGCTCCACCGTTGAGGAAAGAAGGATACGGAGAACGAGGATCAATCCCATCATCATCAATCCCATCATCAGAAGAAGAAGAAGAAGAAGATGCTGTTGTAGAAACTTTGTGAAACAACGCGCAGCAGATCGACTTCTTCATGGCCCTCGCAGCTCGCAATCTGTCCGGTTTCTCCAGGGCAGCGGGCGGCAGCCGCATTGCAAAGATAGGTTGATTGGAGGCGAGGAAACCATTGACAGGTGAAGCAGCGCATCTGCTTCAGCACGCATTGGTCATCAAAGTCGAGTTCCACGGTGAAGGAACCAATGGTTCGTACATTGTATAATATGACAATAATATAAAATAAACAAGGCCATTTGTGCGCCCAATTATTCTACCGCGACGCAGCCACGTCAAGAGTGAAGGGACACGTATCTGTCGTCAGCACCTTCGGTACGCTTTCTTCTTTCTCTTCCGCTAAAGCACAGGATGATGAGGCCACCTGGCAAGCTTGCTGCGCAACATCTGCGAGATCCTTGCTTCCCAGGTGCCCAGGTGTCGCCACAATTGACGCCCTTCTTGAACGCCCAGGACGCCAAGTCGCGCCCTCCGCAGATCTCCTTGTTGTCCCAAAGTCTGTCCCCAACCTGCGCCCTGCCTAGATCTGCAGAAAGTGGCGGAGTCCCAACCGCCAGCAAAAGCTGCGGAGGGCCTTTCTGAGCCCATGCCATCGTGCGCCAAACGCCAGCGCCGCAGGGCTTCAGTGCCTTTCGCGCCGGGCTTCAAGCCTCCGGACGAGGCCGGCGTCCGCCTCGCGGTGGGCAGCTTTCCACACCAGCTGAGCCCCATCGCCGACGCCGCAGCGGCGCCGGAGCAGCTGAATGAGCCTGCGCTTTACCAGAGCAGAGGGCTGCCGGGTCTCTCTGCGCCGCAGGACCCGCAGGACTGGCTGGCGACGGTCGCCGAGGAGGGCCAGAGCTTTGACGACTATGTGAGCGCGGTCACCACGCGCAGCAACCGCTTCAAAACTTCCGCCGGCGCCCAAAATCTCGCCGGCATCCTGCTGGTGCCGCTGCTGGAGCGCGGGAGCAGCTGGCCGGAGTACGCGCCAGAGCTGGAGCAGCTGCGCAGATACACCTTTGCGTTCTTCGGGCGGGGCATGCAAGTGGCGGTGGCGGATGCGGTGGAGATCTGCTTCAAAGGGGAGAACGTCCCGGCCAACAAGGCCATTTGGATGCCGCAAGAAAGTACGTCTCGAAAAGCGGGCCAGGACCTTCCTTCAGTTCGCTTCGGTTTGCTTGGCTTGGCTCCAGCTTCATCTTGCCTGGCTTGCTGACCCCGCCCGCCTCTCCCAACTGCAGAGACCGGCCGGCCGCAGAGATGGCTCAAAGTGCGCCGCAGTGGACCGGGGAAGCTGAATCGGCGGCAGCTTCACATCGATCCGCTCCTTGCCTCCCTGTGTGACCTGCGCAATCAGGACCTGCCAGGTAGGGCCAGCCGTCGCCGCGAATGGAGAGCAGGGAGGGCTCGGCCGCTAAGAGTCGCTCGCTCCTCCCCAGAGAAGCGACCGTTCTGCGTCGTTGGCGTCACCATGGAAGACATCTTCGCGGCCAATTCGGACCTTTTCGTGGCGGGAATGGCAGCTGGCAGAAGCTGCGTCGCGGTTTTCAGTCTCCTCCGGTACCATCCACACTTGCGAATGTCCCCGCTCTACTGGTGGAAGTATGGCTTCGCCAGCCGACCGTCAATGTACTCGTACTTCGAGGAGAGCGACGCCGTCACAATCCGAGACGACCAGTCCAAGCGGAGGCGAACGGTGGCATCCGACCCGGAGACGGCGAAAGGGGCGACGGGTGGCGCAGCAGTAGGCGTAGCTAGTAGGGCAGCCAAGACGGGCGCGAAGACGGCGTCTGTACCCGCTTCCGACGCGATCGGACGACCGAAGGATGGCGGGATCGTTCTCTCTTCCGAGCCGCCCTTGAACAGCCTGTCGGCGTCGTCAAAGAGCGAGGCGCTGAGGCGAGCGTCGAAGCTTTTGTGCCACGAGATCGCGCACCTCTTCATGCTTGATCACTGCATCTACAAGTCCTGCATCATGAACGGGACGGGGCATCTGGTGGAGGACTTCGCATCGCCGTCCTTCATGTGCGGCATCGACCTGCGCAAGTTACAATTTCGGCTTGGCTTTGACGTGCGGCAAAGGTGCGGCCGTGCTGGAGATGGCGCTTTGCTCCCTTCCTTCGACGATCGACATCGGTTGCCTCACACCTTCGTCCTTCTCTACCCCCTCTTCCCTCTCTTCCCAAGGTATGACGATCTACAGAGAATTTGGCGTTCGTGGGGTTTTGAGCAAGAGGCTGCGTGGTGTAGAAATCGGTCGAAGGAGGCAAGGGAGGTGATTGATTGTGGAGAAGACCGGCCCGAAGATCGACCCGAAGGCCGGCCCGAAGACGGGCCCGAAGCGCAGGCCGAAGCACCGCCCGAGGGAGGCGGTAGACCAGCAGAAACCACGGACGTTTGCCAAGTAGATCCACAATCCTTGGAGGATGCAGATACCACGCGTGCAAAAGGAAGCGCCGCAGTAGAGGCTCGCAGGAGCAGTGGGCGGAAGCGAAAGAGGTGACTGTGGCGATTTGCTTCGCGGACGACCCCCCTCCCACTGAGCAACTCATGCAGCACGGCTGGCTTCGGCGAAAGGAACACATGCCAGGCATTTTGAACAAGTTGGAGGTCTGGCGATGCTGTCATTGCCAGATGCGGTTGTGATGCTTGGGGAATGTGACAAGGAGCAAGGCTAGTAGCCATAGGGTTCTTTGGGTTGGTGTTGTCCTGCCAAGTTACCCGTCCGCTGCCGGGTCGCCTGTGCGGGAGGCGTCGCGGACTTCGTTCAACCTGATCATACCTTGGACGTCTCCCGTAGGCTCTGCGAATGTCTCCTCCACTTGCTTTCGATCCTCTGTCTCCCCATCTCTCACAGGGGACTCTGGCGGCGAATGCGTCTTATGCTTCTTCCTTGCCGAGTCCGCTCGAATGGCCTCTTCTTCTCTATTCAACAGCCTGTGGAGCTGGATGGACGCTGCGGGTCTTGTGCTCTCGGGCGGCCTTCTCGGAATCCGCATCCCTTTCTTGCGGAAGGTCCCTTCGATGTCCCTAGAGGAAGTACGCCTTCCATGCGCCGGAGTCTCGTTTCCTGCCAGGTGCTCGAGAAGCTCGGCTGGATTCAGGAGGGCGCCCGGGCTAGCATGGCCTCGCCTCGGGGCAACTTCCAACTCCTTCTCGCGAGGGCTCACTTCAGCAGCAAGCTTGGAAGTCGTCATTTCCAGGGGTCTCACTTGGGATTTGGATTTGGTTTCGGAGCTTGATGAGCCTCCTAGGGTTTTCCAGGGCCCCGCGACTCCCACGTCGCTGACGCTCTTGCGGTTGCGTGCCAGTGCCGAGGCGCCGTATCTATTCAGAGAGGGCGGGTCCGCCGAGTGCCGCCGTACGCCGAAGCTAAGAGGTACGACGGCACTGGATCGGCGTTCTTTGGTGCGGTGCCGAGCTGCCTTGTAAGCATGTCTCTCGCCTTCGGGGACGCAGCTCCGGAGAATGCGATTGGAGAAGGGATCCTCTTGCCCGCTGATGGCGGAGAAGAAGCGCAAGAAGACGTTGTCTTGCCCCTTCGACAGCGGCTTTTTCTCAAGGTCCTCCTTCAGGGCCGTCTGGATCACGAGCAGCAGCTCCAGATCAATCATCTCGTAGTTTGCAAACCTCCAGAGCGCGGCGTCATCGTTTCGAAGAAGCAACTCAGTTGACGGAGTGTCGCCGTCCGTTGCGCCGCCGGCTTGGCGGCGTCTCGTGTCGAAGGACTGCGCGCGGAACAAGGTGCGAAGTCTTGACCTCGCGGACGGAGCCCGTAGCAGCGGCGCCCGTGACGGACTGTGAACCTCGGGCTCTGCGGCTTTCTTGACGTACGCCGGCGCGTGAACCGACGCATCCGACGGCACGATGGGCGGAGCCATCCGGTCGAACACCAGGGCGTGGATGTTGAGGCTGCCGAAGATGGGCTGCTCCAGCACGTCCGTGATGCCTCGGGCACCCAGGCGTTTACTCGGTTGGTGATGGAGAAGAGAGAAGCACAGGTCACGGACTTCGGCGTCTGCCCCCTCCGGAAAGAAGGGTTGGCGACTGACTTCGTCCACCAACGCCACATACTCTGCCCAGGGCCCGTTGCTGAAGTCACCAAGCACGAATCGTTCGTCTGCGCCCAGCGCCGGAGGTCGGAAGATGTTGAAGCCGAAGAACAGCTCGTACACCGTCACGCCGAAGCTGAACCAGTCGACCCGCATGTCGTAGCCACTGTATACCATTTGGCCGTCGGCTTCCAGAAGCGCGCCGCCCTGCTTCGGGAGCGGACAGATCATCTCGGGGCTCATGTACCCGATGGTGCCGCCGATGCCCTGCATGGACACCTTGGTGTTGACGCGTTTCGCCAGGCCGAAGTCGCACACCTTGGGGCGTCCTGTGTGGTCCAGCAAGATGTTTGCCGGCTTGATGTCGCGATGCACGAAGCCGGCCCGATGAACGAAGCTGAGCGCCAAGGCGACGCGCGCGGCGTAGTACACGATCTGGCGCTTGGCAAAACGCCTCACACGGCGCAGGTGGTACTTCAAGTCCCCGCCGGTGCAGATCTCGAACGCGATCTTGATGCTCTGGCTGCGCACGTCGGCGTAGGAGAACGCGAAGCCCATGAGGAAGTCGCTTCTCGCGATGCTCACCAGCGTCTCTAGCTCCCGCTCCGCCGTGCGGAAGGTACTTAGCGCTTTCGCGCCGGCTACGCTCAGTGCTTTCAATGCGTAGATGTGGCCGGTGTCATTCCGTTTCACGGCTTCCACCACCCCGAAGCCGCCGTGACCGATCTGGCGGTACACCGCCAGTGCCTCGTCCCCAAAGTGCATCTCTCGCTTGTGCACCAGCTGCACAAACTCATCGTAGAAGCAGGACTTGCGGAACAACCCTGGCAAGTCGCATTGGCACAAGTAGGCCAGGACGGCCAGCTCCAGCTGCGCGAACTCGCCGCCCGTGAGCAACTGCCTCTTCAGCGTCTGGGAGTAAACCATTGCGGAGACGCCGGCGCGCGCCTGCGCCGGGATCTTAAGCGGATGCTGCTCGCTCAGTTGGAAATCCCGAGCGAAGCAGCCAGCGGCGCAGTCGGCCTCGAAGTCCGGGAAGCTGTCGTATCGTCCACCCGGCGGACACCAGCGCAGGTTCTTCATCTCCGCGAAGTCCAAGATGTCCGGCGCCGGCAGCGACACAGCGTCGTCCAGGTGGATGGAAACGATCCGCTTTGCCAGGGCGCTCAAGCAGGCGCCCTGGTGGCGGAAGACGTGGCAGTCGGCCAGGAAGAGCAGCGGCGTCAAGAGAGACTTGTAGGTTGTCGTAAAGGGCGACGTCCTCGCATCGCTCGGATCACCCTGGACTGCTGCGCCTCGCTTCTCCTCAGCACCTCTGCTACTCAACGCCGGCTCCGTTTTTTCCCTTGACAGCACGAAAGCACTGGCACTAGCAGCAATGCGGCCACTGAAGCTGCGGTGCAGGTCTGGCTTTCGGGGCGTCCGAGCGTCCTTTCTCTCCACCTGCAGAGTCTTGCTCTCGTTGCTCAGGATGAAGCGCAGCAGCTCGAAGTAACCCAGGGGCGACGCCAGGACATCGAAGAAGTCGGCGAAGCTAGGGTACGTCGCCCGCGTGCTACTCACGAAGCGCGGCAACCCGTCGCAGGGCATCAAGCAGAGAGGCTTGGTAGGCAGCGGCAGGCGGCCCTTCAAGTCGGCGACGTACTTCTCGTCCTCCGACGTCTCCTGATGCTTGACCTGCGGGGGCATGATGTCCACATGCGGCGTCGTCATCCCGCCGACGGTGGCGTGTCTGTTCTGACCCGCGGCCCTGAGGTAGATGGAGTCGCGAGGCGCCGTCGACTTTTTCCCCGCTACTCCCATGCTCGAGTGCCCAAACGCCACGTAGGTAGCGCAGGGGCCATCGCCAAGGCATTAGCACGGACAGGAGCCTGCATCCCTCAATTTCCTTCTCTCCGTCTCTCTTCGTCTCTGCTTGTGCCCCAATCTCCGCTACGCCTGAGTGACAGAGAGCGCCCCGTCCTCAACACCCCCGCGAGCTGTTTGAAAGGTTCGCCGCTGCTTCCTTCTCATGCAACCGCCTCTATGCAAGAGGCTACAGCCCTTTTGTTTCCGCGAAGGTCCAGTGCCGTCCGCGTGTCAAGAAAGCCATAGCTGAGCAGCTGCTGCTCCGGGTGGAAGAGACGGGCCGGCAGGACGGGCCTCGACTAGCTCACGGTGCTCCTCCCATCCCGGGAATGTACTGTGAATGCTGCACGGGGTAACGTAAGGCGTCGGGAGCCTCCTTTCGCGCAGCGTTTCTTCGCCGCTGGCACGCCGTACTATGGCCTGGGTCGCGGCCTCTACATGACGGAAGCGTGTCGGAATCCTCGATTGGCGGACGGTACTTGTTGAGGACCCTCCGCACGGCTATTCCACAGCAAAGAGTTCCGGCCTTCCACGGGGTCCTGCCGCCGACAGCGTCGCGACGCCAGCGTAGAAGAAGGCTCCGTAAGAGCAAGCACTCACGCACTTCCGCTTCAAAGATGCGCTTCGCAGCCTCGCTGCACCAACGCCAGCACTAGAGCAGCCAGAGAGCGAAGCTGGCAAGATGCCGTCCAGATCGCCGCGCAGGCGGAGCTCCAAGGGCGGAAAGGCCCTCAAGGATTTCACGCGGCGGCCATCGGGCGTGAATCTGCAGCCGCGCGCCAATGGTGTCAGCAAGTCGCCGGAGCCCGTCAGCGAGGATGCGTCCGCAAGGCCACCTCCCAATCTACTCCTGGAAAGCAGCGCCGAGGGCGCAACCTCGGCCGAGAAGACCGCTCCGCAAGACTCCGCTCGAGGCACCCTCGAGGGTGACAGGGACGCCGAGCTGCGCCAGGCCTTGAAGCAGCTCTACGAAGAGAACGGTAGGAACGAAGCCCTGCTGAAATGGCAGGAGCAGCAGCTGCGGGAGCAGGCCACGCTCATCGAGGCCCTGGAGGGAAGGGTGGAAGCTCTGCAGAGTGCCGTCGAGGAGGCGACAGCACAGAAGGAAGCCGCTCAGGTCGAAGTCGCCGAAGCAGAGAAACGGGCTCGAGCGGCCCAGCGAGACGCCAGCGATGCCTTGCACCGCCTGCGGAAGGCGATCTGGGAGGACGCGACGGAGGTGGGCGCCTTCAGCCTGCCCAAGTGCAGGACCAACATCGTGGAGGACGACGAGCAGTGCGGAAGCTACGCGCTCAACTACACGCTGGGGCAGGGCAAGTTCGCGAGATGCATCGCGGGCCAGCCCATCGCCAAGGGCGGTGCGTGTCTTAGCCGGCGCATGGTGGCCATCAAGCAGATCGACAAATATCGCACGCTGCGTATGAAGACCGTGGCGGCCCTGCAGAAGGAGATCGCCGCGATCAAGAGTCTGCGCCACGTGGCCGGCGTCATCAACCTCCACGAGACGCTGCACGGGCCGAAGTTCTTCTCGCTGGTGATGGAGTTCGGCGGCGTCGACCTCTTCACCTACATCGACAAGCATGTCAGCCGGAGCGGCCGCCACCTGCTGAGCGCCGCGCACGTGTTCGAGGTGTTTCGCCAGTGCGCCAGCGCCCTCAGCGCCGTTCACGACGAGGGCATCGTGCACCTGGACGTCAAGCCAGAGAACATCTGCGTGCAGGCCGGGCGGCGCGAGAGGCTCCGCGTGAAGATCTGCGACTTCGGCCTCTGCGAGTTCGTTTCGGAAGGACAGTACCTCAGCCTTTTCCGCGGCAGCCCTGGCTTCTTTGCGCCGGAGATTGTGTACACGCGGGAGCGGCGCTACGACCCCTTCAAGGCGGACGTCTGGTCGCTGGGATGCACGCTGCTGAACTTCGTGCTGGGCCATAGGAACTTCGGCCACCAATGGATCCAGAAGATGGAGGGCGCTCGCAGCCCCAAGGACTACGTCGAGAAGGTGAAGGCGCTGGTGCTCACCGTGCCGGCGCTGGTGGGCGACTTCGACGAGGGCATCATGCGGGTTCTGAACCACTGCTTGAGCTTCGTGCCAGCGCAGCGCCTTTCCTTCGCAGAGCTGCTACGTACAGCTGTGATGACGAACCGCTCGGATGCGGATCTTGGCCGCGGAGTTGGATCCCGACGGGGTTCGCATCCGACTCTTGGTAGGGAGAGGAAGGCGTCCGGATCTCGGAGCAGCCTGGGGTCCGCCAGCACTTGCGTCGTGGACTTCCACAGGAGCCCGGCCCACTCCGGCGACAGCTACGCTGCGAACAGCGTCCGCAACCCCAGCATGGCGGAGGCAATGGCGGCCTTGCAAGTATCCAGTCCCGCACGCGGCGGGAGCACCGACACAGATTCGGACGAAGCTCAGACAGCAGGTCGCCGCAGTTCCACCAGCAGCTCGCAGACAGACACAAGCTCGAACGCAGACGCAGACGCAGACGCAGACGCAGACACAGACGCGAGTGCGAAGGCCTCGACAGCTACAGTAAAAGCCCCTGACGAGAAGGCAAAAGGAGAGACCCAGGCGACGTCCGCTCCGGAGCAGGCCCGGTCTTCAGTACCTGATGTTCCTGATGTTCCTGATGCTCCTGATGTTCCTTCCGCCTCACCTTCTGCAGCCGAAGAGGTAGCTTCAAGGACGCAGGCTCCGGGGTCCGGTGAGGATGGCGGCGAGCAGGGACGCACGGGGCAAGATTCCGCCAGCAAGCCGGCTCGTGACACGAGGGCAACAACGCCTAGGGCGCCCGCGGGTGTGGGAGGCCCGCGGTCGGCGGTCTCGCCGGTGGCGCAGAATCGGCGAGTTGTACCGCCCGGGGACTCGAGGAGTCCCAAGACGTGAGGCACCAGCACTGCCGGAGCGAGAGTGACTGAGCGCCAAGAGGAGTGTTGGTGAGAGGGTGTTCTTGAGGGAAAGGGATGGTTGCTGGAGAATACATAGAGGAGCTCAAATGACGGAAGGGCTTCGCAGGAAGTCCAAGTGATCTTTGCATTCCCGGCGGGGGAAGTTCGTTCGTTTTCTGCTCAGTAGGAATGTGCT
>JAAMXY010004767.1:0-10922 GCA_019677205.1 Pinguiococcus pyrenoidosus
GAGAATGACGCTTAGAAAAGCGCTAAAATTCGTTCTGCTCTCGCTTTTTCCGCTCTTTTCTCTGAGTTTTCCGGCAAATTTCGCCGGAAAAAGGGCATTTCTCAGCAGGCAGAGGCTGTTCCAATCCCGCTTCGGTGACGCAGCGCGCGTGGCGAGAGATGCGCCCGGGGTGCGACATCCCACCAGCAAGGACGGCGGCGGGTACCGAGCCGAGGAGGTGGTGAACCGCAATTTGGTGGCGTCTGTGGCTCTTCGACACCTTCTGCTGAGCAGTAGCAGTCTCTCTGGGGAGCTGCTGAGCCGTATCCGCTCAGGCGAGGATTTTGGTCTGCTTGCGGAAGCCATTTCCGCCTGTGAAGCCACGCGAAAGAGAGGCGGCAGCCTTGGCTGGCTGCCGCTGGCCCCCTCTTCCTCGGAAGAAGAGCTGCAATCGCAGCGGATCAGGCAGCTGGTGCCCACGGAAGCCTTGGACGCCTTTGTGCAGCAGTCCACTCTGAAGCCTGGCGACGTGCTGGAGGTCCAAAGCGCTCTGGGGACGCATCTCGTGCAGGTTGAGGACGTTCGCCTGCGGCTTGCCGCGGAAGTCCGAGCGAGAGGGCGGCAGAAAGGCAGTGGCGACGTGGCGCTGCCTCTTCGGCAGCTCTTCCGCGCCAAGTACGGCGACGGAGCGGAGCTGCCGCTGAGCTACAAGGTGCTGACGATGGGCTGTCAGATGAACAATGCGGATAGCGAGCGGATGGCCGGCGAGCTGGAGACGCTTGGCTTCACGCCGCTCGAGACCGCTGAAGAGCAGCTGGAGCAGAGGGCGAGAAGGAAGAAGAAAAGAGTCAAGGCGGCTGACGTGCTCGTGGTGAACACGTGCTCCATCCGGGACCATGCGGAGCAGAAGGTCTACAGCATCCTCGGGCCGTATGCGGCGCGGAAGCGGAGCGGAGAGCCGGTCGCCATCGTCGTGGCGGGCTGCGTCGCGCAGCAGGAAGGCTCTCGCTTGTTGCGCCGCTTTCCTGAGATTGATGCCGTCGTCGGCCCGCAGTATGCGAATCGCCTCGGAGAAGTGATCGAAAGCGCGATGGAGGGCAACCAGGTCGTCGCCGTGGAGCCTTCCTTTATCTCCGAGGACGTGACGAAGCCGCGGCGAGATAGCACGGTGTGCGCGTGGGTGAACATCATCTACGGATGCAACGAGCGATGTACGTACTGCGTGGTTCCTGGAACCCGGGGCGTCGAGCAGAGCCGGCCGCCGGAAGCGATCCTGAAAGAGATCAGCAACCTGGGAGCGCAGGGTTATCGCGAGGTTACGCTGCTTGGGCAGAACATTGATGCATACGGCAGAGACATGGTGCCGAAGCGGCGTTTCGCGGATCTCCTGCGCAGCGTCGATGAGATGGATGCAGGAGGCGTCGCCAGAGTGCGTTTCGCCACGTCGCATCCGCGCTATATGAGCGACGACGTCGTCGACACGCTTGCCAGCAGCATGCGCGACGTAGAGAGCGGGGGCCGGAGCCATGGACGCCTGATGCCGGTGTTCCACATCCCTGCGCAGAGCGGTAGTGACCGAGTGTTGAAGGATATGGGGCGGGGATACACCAAGGAGCGATACATGTCGATAGTGGACCGCATCAATCGGTACTTTCCCACGGCCGCGCACGAGTTCGTGGCGATCACAAGCGACTTCATCGTGGGGTTTCCGGGCGAGACCAACGAGGACTTTGAGGACACGCTTCACCTGATGGACGAGGTGAAGTTCAGCGCGGCAATGTGCGCCGCCTATTCCCCCCGGCCGAATACGCCGGCGGCTCTCTGGGAGAATCAAGTTCCAGAGGATGTAAAGGAGAAGCGCTTGAAGGAAATTCTGGCGCTGCAAGAACAGCACGCCCTTTATCGCAGCAGAGAGCTGCTCGACACCGTCCAAGACGTCTTAGTAGAAGGGCCGAATCCGAAGGATGGAACGCAAGTCCTTGGTCGGACGCCAACCAACCGTATCACGTTCTTTCCGGGAAACGCTCAGGAGCTCAAGGGGACGATTGTCCGCGTGCGGATCTCAGATGCACGACCCTTCACCCTCTCCGGCGAGCGCGTCGGCGATGATGTAAGATAGCAGGAAACAAACGCTGGTTCCAGGCCGTGGATGCCTTCTTCTGTCGACCTTCCGCACGTCGCAACTTCTCAGAAGCCACTGCCGACGTCCTCGAAGAAGCGGCGCTCAATCGGCGCTTCCTCGTCAGCGGGAAGGGTCCAAACGTGGACGCTGCTTCCGCTGCCGAGGTCCTCTCGGATGCCTCTCTGGACGGCATCTCGGACCAATTCCTGGGCTTCTTCGACGCTCATGTCATCTCTATACCTCGCAAAGAGCTCTGCGGCCGCAGGATCTCTCCCGGACCCCACCGCCGCGCATCTTGTCGCTTCTACGGAACCCTCAGGCGAGACGAGCAGCAGCTCGCCAGACCCCGCGACGAGAAAGGCGCTCTCCACCCCGCTCCTCCTCAGCTGTGATCCGCACCGAAAAAAACATGGCATCGAGCATGAAGTCGGATACTTCTGATGGCAATCATGGCCTTTGCACATCCTCGCCGCCCCAAATCTGGGACCTGCTCGGAGACAATCCGCCAGCTTCTACCAAAAAATCGTACCTTCCTTGCCAGCAGAGCTGCCACGGCTCTTCCGCGGAACGGCCGCACCCGCTCGTGGCCGCGCTGCTCGTCCTTGAGCCTCTCCAGCGCCAGCTCGATCTTGGCGCTCCTGGTGACCTTCACGACGCAGAAACTCGCGGTTAGAACCCCGGATTTCCCCCGGATTCCCGCGGAAAACGCTCGATTTGTTTCCAAATACCTCATCGCAGGCGGCAGAAGTGCCCGCGCCCGCTGCGAAGCAGTCGTGGGTGAGCTCGTGAAGCTTGAGACATCGCTTGTCCGCGACAATTCCGCCTCCTGGCAAGAGATCTTTAGGGGATTCTTCGAAACTCCGTCGAGGACGCCTCAAGCGCACCAGTTGCGCGCGTGTCTGCGCCCAAAATGACACAGCCGCTCTCCAGCTGCAGTCCAGCGAGAGTGGTGGCCTCCACCGCGGCAACGAAAGCGCCGAAGAGCAGCAACAAGGACAATCGCATGGTGCGCCGCTTACTGAAGCTGTAGCACACCAGCGGGAGCCGCCGTGACGGACGGATGGAAGACAGAGTACCAAATTGGGTCGAAGGAGTATTCAGCTATTCTATCCCAAATCTACCACATATCACAAGACAATCCTTCGACAATCCCGCTGATGCACGCGACCGCCTTAAGGATCCAAAGGGCGTCAACGCCGCCGCTCTCCGCCGCTGGTGCCGCGAGCCAATCCCATGCGCGTCTCCAAGTCCGGCTCTCTCCTGGTGCTGCTGTGGTGCGCTCTAAAGCTCCGCAGCTGCGGCTCTGCCGGCCTGACTCGCCGCCAACTCACGCATGGGATAGCCGTCTTGGGCGCGCCGCTGCTGCTGCGGCCGTCCGTAGCCAATGGCGAGTCCGCGCCGCGTCTGCGGCCGCTTCGAGATTGGATCGAAGCGCCTCTCTACGAAAGGGCGTGCACGAGGTATGCAGCTCCAGCGAAGAACAGCGGCTTCAGCCGCCGCAGCTAAAGCCCCTGTTCTTCAGCATCCAGGACGTGGACGTGCCGTACCCGGATTGGCTCGGCGGTACTTGGACGACCGTTGCCAAGACGGTGGATGTCACAGCGCCGCTCGGGGTGGAGCTGTTCGGCGGTGAAGCGGCGCTGCAAAGGGGTCTGAAGGAAGTTGGAACGGCCGTCGAGTACAGGTCCCGCTTTGTAGAGCGGACTGTCGGGCCTCGCGACGCCACGAGGATAGTGGCCGATCGGGCCTTCAATGTCATCTCCATCACCGATGCCATCGTGGGCAAGGGCTCGGTGGTGGAGGGCAAGCAGGGGTCGTCCGACCCCAACAACCTCGTGTTTCGCCTGTTTCCGGGCGATGGCAACGCGTACAGGGCGCAGTTGAAGTGCATCGCCCGACGCTTTGACGCCGAGGATGAAGACAATTTTTCGGTATGTGAGACGGTTCGGCAGAGCATTTTGTCGGAGAAGAATCCCTCCATTCCGCCGCGAGTGAAAGACATCGAAACCATCACTCTGTATTCGTTGCTGGGAGACGGGAAAGTTAAGGCGATCCAAAGAACGGCGACGTTTCTCACTTTCACAGGCTCAGCAGCTGAACTGGACCGTTGCATCCGGGCGAAGGGGACGGCCGTAGACGTGCGGAGGTATGAGCTGGAGTACCTTAGGTGATCGCGAGCCGCCGCGCGCCATGGCCCAGCTGGCTCGGCAAGGCCGGCAGCGGCTGTAGCTTGCGAAGATTGTGCACCCCGAGCGCCGGCAGCGACCTGCTGATTTCAACTCCTTTCATCTTGGAGCGTTGCTTGTCTCGAAGCCGTTGCTTGCGGTCCCTGTGATGGTGTCGATCTACGCTGGGTGCCTCCAGGGCCGGCAGACTTTCGACGGCTGGCAGATGCCGTCTCATCATCGAGCGCTTTTCGTCTCGCCGCCTCTGCTTCCGGTGCCTGAGACAAGACGTATCTTTCCGTGGCCTCTCCAGAGCTGGCAGCTTCTCGGGCGCCTCCGGGTTCTTTAGGTAGTCATCGAGGCGCACCGCTTGTCCCGCGAGCCCGGCGGCTTCGACCAGGGATTTGGCGCTGCATTCGTCGGCGGGGCTCATCCCTCCCTCTGTTTTTGTCCCGTTCTGGAGCGCCTGTCGATGTCGCACGTCTTTGGAGAATCTAAAGTATTCCTGGCGCCATGCTTTCTGAGCGCGGTACTCTTTGATCAGGCCGTCCAGCGTGGCTCGGCGGTCGGAGCTGCTCTGCAAGACTTCGATCGCCTCTTTCGCGTCGAAGAGGAAGATCTTGGTCTCCGTGATGGCAAAAACGTCAAACTGGCTTACGGCGCGAGATCTGCTGGTCGCCTGGGACGGTTCGGAGGCGCTCTTCGGCAAGCATTCCAACCCGAAGAACGCCCGGCGCCCCAGGGTCGAGATCTGCACGCCT
This sequence comes from Pinguiococcus pyrenoidosus, assembly GCA_019677205.1. Classification (NCBI taxonomy): domain Eukaryota; class Pinguiophyceae; order Pinguiochrysidales; family Pinguiochrysidaceae; genus Pinguiococcus; species Pinguiococcus pyrenoidosus. The sequence continues at coordinate 5,028 of JAAMXY010004767.1, forward strand.
TCCCGTTGGATCTGGACTCTCCCCTCGACTACTAGGAAGATGCTGACGAGGCCCTCGTTCTTCCTGAGTACTCGAACCCCAGCGCTGTATTCCTGCAGGCGGCAGTGATGCGCCAAGTGCGTCAGCGGCGCCTCGGGCCAGTGGGCGAACGCGGGAGTCGCTCGCAGGAAGTTCACCGTGGTGCGATACAGGAGGTTCTGCCGATGGTAGGAGTACAAGATGTCCAGGTACAGACTCTTCTCGAGCCGGAGCAGGCGACAGCCGCCCTTCCCGGCCACAACGGCGCAGCTGCGAGGCGGATACGGAGGAATGAGGCTGAACTCTCCTACCCCTGCGCCCGTGTTCAACGTCACCACGCTGCTGCCTAGAAAGCCCCCTCGGCACTGTCGCTTCCTCCAGAATTGCGGATCTCGGATCTGCAGGGCGATTCGTCGACTCTCTATGGACTTGCTGGCCAGCGAGTAGAGCTCCACGTTTCCCGAGAAGACCACGTAGAAGTACTCGCCCATGGTGCCCTGCAGAAACACCGGCTCCCCCTCGGACAGCCTCTGCAGCCGAACCTGCTGCGCGTAGGCAGTCAGGCGGTCTCTCTGGAGGCCCGGAAAGACTCGGTGCGTCACAAGCCACTCCTTGATGGTGTCCAGCCCCGCCTGGGTTCTCTTCAGGGGATGCATCATAAGCGCAGACACCCGCAGGTGGCTGAGCCTCCGCCGGTCCTCCTCCTTCTGGTCCCGGTTCTGTGCACTCCAGATGAGGAAGGCCCTGCGACGGGACCAAAGGGCCCTGTGCTCTTCCCGCTTCTCGCGATTCTCGAGAAATCGCTGAAGCCCTTCGCGAACGCGCTGGAGAGCCACAAGAGGACTTAGTTGTGAGGATCTACTGACTTGCCACCAGGAAGGTAAGGTGAATGTGCCGTACCACTCTCCCCGCTCTGCACAGTTCCCGCTCATCCTGCGCGAGCTTCCGTGAATCCCAATTGGCATCTGCCTTGGCGATGTCATAGTTCAGCTGGAGCGACGCCTTGCGGCGACCGCGCAGCGCGCTCGTCTCCTCTCCAGGTGCCATCAGCTTTTGGCTGGGATTCGTATCCAAGATGGTTCCTTTCCTCCTCCAGCTGCACCGCGACTTTGTGACTTAGTTGAGGCTCGAGTGTCCAGAGGGGACAGCGCTCTGCGGCGAAGGGCAAAACTGTGCTGCGGATCACAGAGGCGGATGATTCTGGCTTTGGCATGTGGCATTGCTGTTGGGTAGCCCAGCTGCTATAGCTGCGTGCTTCGGTTCGTTCCGTTTCTTGATCTGGATTTTGATGCACTGTCCCCGTATCACATGTAGCTTGATCCTGCACGGCGACTTCCTCAACCCGTTATTGTCGGAAACAAGCTCGTTGGTGGTTCGGATTGGCGCGGGAGCATGGCGACCCGCCGCTGAGCTACAGCAGCAGAGCCAAGCGGATCGGTCCTCTTTGTCACCAACACTTCGCCGACTCAGTTCCATAAACCCCTTCCACCTCCGGCATTCGGCTATGCCAAAGCGCCTACAGAGGGAGCCCCGCATGTGGGATCCGGCTGCCATAGCCGGGCCGTGCATTGGTTGGTCTTGCTACAGATGTATGACTCTGTGTGTAGAAGTTCTTGGCCGCATGCAAAGCAGTCGCTATCTTCAACTGGTACGGAGGCGCCGATCAAGCAAGGCTCGTCGCCAATTGGGCCCTCCCGGCCAGCAGGCAGTTCGTGCCTCTTTGTCAAGCAACCAAGGAGCGCTCGCCAAAGTAGTAAGCTGCAGCCTTGAGTCTCTTTGTGCTCCCACTGGGCTCGAATGCTCACCAACACAGTGGGTGGAGCGAGGACCGCGTTGCAGCCAAGCAAATGCAAAGAGGCAGTGGCATCAGTCGCATGAGCGATGCATGCTCAGAACCAATTTCGCTGCCTCGGTCTGCTTCTTGTGGAGCGCCTTGCGAATTTTGATTTTTGTGCTTGAGGTTGAGACTCAAAAGTAAACTATCCCGTTAAGCTCGAGCAAGTAGGCACACGGCCATGCTGCCGGTCTCTTGCTTGCGCCGCTGCTTGTGCTGTTTGCTTGTTCATGGCTGCTGCCCTTGCTTGCTGTCGCCCGCTCTGCCTGCGGCTGCGCGCTACTCACTCGCTCTTGAGCGACTTGCTTTCACGCCTCTCTTCTCCGCTGACTCACACCCCGATATCGAGAGGAAAGCCCGATCAAAGACGCGCACGAGACGCAGGCACTGAAGGAGCAACAGGTCTGCCGCAAGTCAAGTCACGACGAGAAAGCGGACAGCATCCGACTTCCCAGAACTCCCAGAACCGTTGGAACCTGGAATGGAGTGACACGGGAAGAGCCAAGACTACTCGTATCCGTGAGCAGAACGAATACAAGCACGAGTCATCCCAGTCCCCGACTTCTTTCCTTCCTGCAAATCATTCCGCCTTCGCACGCCGACGCGCCGGGATCTCTTTGCTCACACCGCTCTGCCCTCTTTCGTGGTGCATCCCCTTGCTACCTTTCATGAGCGAGCTCCGGCAGAGAAGGAAGGCCAGCAGCGGCGCCGCGGTGTCGCAAGCGCCGCCAGAAGCCAAGGCCCCCGCCGCTGTCGAGTCGGCATTCGGGGCAGAATTCTTCCTCAGCTCTGCGGTGCTTTTTCTGTTCGGCGCGCCGGGATTCTTTCTCCTTTGCAAGAGCGCCATGGATCCTGACTTCAGCCGCAGCATCTACGACGGAGCCGGGAGCCTCCTGCTGGGCGACTCGACGCAGATGTATCTCTTTGAAGTTGGGCCGGATGGCGTGCGCTCCCTGGCCTTGGGCCTCCCAGCGAGACTCGTGGACAGCGTGTTTTTCGGCGTTGGCTCTCTGGGAATCTTGGCGGCGCTGGTGCCGTCGGAGCGGATGCTAAAGGTGTCTTCGATCCTGACGCCGCTGGGTGGCATCTGGTATCTGGCGAACGTCGCGTACTTTCCGCTGGTGGAGTACGAGAGGCCCGTGGGTCCTTTGCTCATCATGGGCGTGGCGCTGCTGGGCATCTCGTATGCAAGGGTGCAGATGTTCCTCCCGGACACCGACGACTTCAAGCACGCCTACAACAACTTCATGGTGGTCCTGTACGGCGCCACGCTCTTCGCCATGGTCATGATCACCGTGAATGCGCAGGAGTGTAAGGATGACATCGAGCTGCTCAAGCGTGTTCGCCAGCAGTTCCTCGAGAATGGACTCTCGTGGCCAAAGGAACAACTCTATCCCACCGGCTTCGCTCCCAAGCACTCGTGAACCTGACTAAGACCTGAGCCTTTCGCCTTTGTTGTCGCGTCTCCGCTTGATGAGTGTCCTTAGACATCACTGTTTGGACGCCTGCCGTCAACGCCGCGTTTTCTCCCGCGTCTCCTGTATCGCCATCTCCGTACACCTGTCAAACTCTGGCAGCATCGTCACTTGCTGGTCAGCGCGCGGCAGCCTTCCCAGTCCGCAGGCGCTCGGAAGTCGCTGGTGCGCATGAAGTCCAGGATGACCTCGCTAGGCCGGTCGCCCTTGTGCAACCCCAAGCTCTGCTCCAGGAAGGTCTTGGCGCGCTCCCAGTTCCCGTTCACGTACTGCTTGATGCCCTCGTTGAACGCGTCGTAGAAACTGAGCGACCTCCCAGACAACAGGGTATCGAGGTCGAGGGATTTTTCCCAGAACGATTGCTTGCCGCCTTTGAACGCCGACGCCTCCAGATTCAGCTCCTGAGCAGAGCGCAGCTCCGGCGGGAAGTCCGACCTCCAAGCCACGTCCACGGTGTAAATCCTCATGGGGACCGCGCTGCCCTTCACGGTGACGCAGTCCAGGCATCGCGCCCGACTTCGGGTGCCTGAGGTCAGCAGCTTGTAAAAGTCTTCCGAGAACAGGATGGACGTGCCGTACTGCTTGGACGCCGTCTCCAGTCGGGCGGTGAGGTTGACGTGCGGCGAGAGGTACGTGGCGTCGATCTTGTGCAAGGAGCCGACGGCGCCCTCGATGGCCCAACCCACGTGCAAGCCAAAGCCCATGCGGACCTTGAACGCCTTGTCCACGCGACAGAGCCTCTCGTCAGATCCCCAGGCGGCGATGGCGTCGCTGCTGCACAGGCCGATGATGCTCTTCAGGAACCCAATGAGAGCGGCGTCGGCCAGGACGTCCAGCCCGGAGACACGAGACAAGTCCACCGCATCTTCAGCCGAAGTCTCCGCCGCCTTCGGCGTCGCAGCAGGACTCACGCCGCCGTCGGCGAAGAAGCTAGAGACCGGCATCGACATTGAACCTCGAGGCGCGAAAGGTCGCGGGCTTCCACCAGTGCTACTGAAGGAAGACCGTGTGCGGGTTTTGCTCGCCGAAGGGGAGAAGGTGGCCGGGCGGAAGGCCTGGAGGTCCGTGCTGGCCCGGAGGTTCTCCAGCTCCGAGGCGTCGCCCACGCGCCACACGAAGAGGAAGCTGTTGCCCAGGTTCTTGTTGCACTGGCCGCGCCAGCGGCAGCAGTTGGCGTGGATGACCAAGGCGATGGAGTTCACGAAGTTCATGATGTCCGCCTCCAGCACCCCCGTGACCTCGTCGAAGGCGTGGATGTCGGTGAAGCCGAAGATGCCGTACACGCGCTTGCCGGGCAGCAGCGGGTTCAGCGCCTCCGACGACTCGTCCAACAGAATCTTGGAGATGATGTCCGTACCCGCGACGCCCAGGCCCACGCGGAGGAGTCCGGTGATCTTGCCGACGGCGATGCGGATGCGACGCAGCTCATACTCATCTTCGGCGTCGTCGTCGCCGTCTGCCGGTTCCGCCAGCGGATCCGCTGCGACGTTGTTCACGATGCCCACGAGGCGCCGCAGCGGCGCCAAGACCAGCCGATCGGAGAGTCTGGCGAACTCCAGAGTAGCGCCGATGAGAAGCGCCATGACGAAGCAGGTGAAGCCGATACCAACCAGCGCCTCCGTTCGCACATGCTCGCGCTGGACGAAGTGCACTTCGGTGGTCGGGCTCTGGGCGTCGCCGCCGGCATCTCCAGCGTAGCCGGAGACACACTTGAGTTGGTCGTCGCAAAGGATTCGGAGCAGCTCGCGCGCTCTCAAGCCGCTCTCGGATCGGAAGCGAAAGGCCAGAATCCCGCCCTCGCTCGTCACTTCGGCGTCGGCAGCAGTCAAGCACGGATCGGGAAGTACCACGGCGTCGCCGAGGCGGAAGCGCACTTGGCTCACCTCCGTCCGGGGCCGCGACACCCAGTCCAGCACCGACGAGTACGGCAGGTCTCGTACATCTCCGGAGAACGACAGGGTGCTCTCGTGTCCGGCGGCGGCGTAGCGACACAGATGCTCGAGGTCATAGGGGTTCTGCGCGTCGATGGCGTCCCGCTGAAGCACTTGCAAGGTACGCGTCGCCACGACTTCCACCTGGTTGACTTGCAGCAGAGAGCCGTCCAGCACGGGGATCAGGAGGAGGAGCAAAAAGACACCGACGATCGTCGTCTTGGACGTCCGCTCCAACAGCCGATCTCCCACTTTGGTCGTGGACGACGCGCCGGCGGTTCGGAGGAGCAACGCCTCAAGCATGCTGTCGCTGATGGCTCCCATCTCCCACAGCTCCAGCGCGTTGTGTCTAGCCTGCGCGGCTCGCCGCCGCGCCAGCTCCACTTGCGACAGACGCACCAAGCGCACGAGGCGAATCATGCGGAACACTCGGGTGCCGAAGTTCAGCTGCAGCTCGGGGAAGTACGAGATGTCCGGGAAGAGACTCACGATGGCCACCACGTCCAGGGCGTAAAACACCAGGGAATCCTTGGAACCGCGGCGCTGGCACAGGTGCTCCCATTCCGTAAATAGCGTGAGCAGCAACTCCAGCACGAAGAAGGTCAGGCAGAAAGTCAGCAGTCCGTCGAAGGCGGCG
>JAAMXY010004773.1:0-15356 GCA_019677205.1 Pinguiococcus pyrenoidosus
TCTCTTTCTTCTCTCTCTTCCTCTCTTTCTTCTCTCCCTTTTCTCTTTTCTCTCTCTTTTCTCTCTTCTCTCTCTTCTCTCTTTTCTCTCTCTTCTCTCTCTTTTCTCTCTCTTCTATCTCTTCTATCTCTTCTATCTCATGCACATACTCTCCCTCTCTGTTGCGTTCTCTCTCTCTTTCTCATCTCGTCTGGTCTCTTGGGCTCTCTCTATTCTTGTCTCCATCGGCGGCGCTCCCTTCCCTCGATCAGCGTTCCTGGACCCGTTTCCCAAAAGCTGGACCGGCGGCTTTCTTTCCATTTCGATAGGAATGAAAAGAGGAAGGGGATTGATGCACAGGATCGAGATGGACGGTCATCCAGACGCGGCGAGGGCGTTCTCTCCAATCCCTATTTCCTCGCTTCCATTCTACCAATAGTGCTTCTGTAAAATTCCACGTCATTCCTTATGCAAGGGAAATATGGCAAGAAAGATATCGATCTACTTGTCTATCCTATCTGTGCGCAAGAGTCGAATGCAGCTGTCAGGCGCTTGTTGAGCACACGGGTACGTCAGCACTAGTTGCTTAGAGGGCCACGACGTTGTTCACTTCGGGAGACTTCGGGTACATTCCGCGGAACGTCAGCGCCGGTCGTACTTGCTGGAGTCCGTCTGCAGACGCGCTCTTCTGCTTCTTTCCGCCACCATGTCGCAGAGCAAAGATGCCGGCGCCGCGCCGCCGCTCAGCACGCAGGATATACTCAACAAGGTGGCGTTTCTCGTCCGCTGCTGCGGATGTTCCGCCCTGCCATGTTCTGAACCCGATACCGTAGGCCATCAAACGCGCCAGTGGCGGCGGTGCTGCCGGCGCGGCAGCGATGTTCATCAACGTGGGGACGCTCATGTGGCTGCGCACCACGGTGAACTACCAGTACCGCTACGGCACGGGCACCGTCACAGCTTTGAAGAAGCTGTACGCCGAGGGGGGCATCCCGCGCTTCTACCGGGGCGTGCTGCCGGCGCTTGTCCAGGGTCCCTTGTCGCGTTTTGGAGACACGGCGGCGAACACGGGCGTGATGGTGCTCATGGATAGCTACGACTCCACCAAGGACCTGCCGGCGGTCGTGAAGACCGGCGGCGCGTCCCTGGCGGCGGCGTGCTGGCGGATCTTCCTCATGCCCATCGACACGGTGAAGACCACTCTGCAGGTGGAGGGGCGCCAGGCGCTCTCGCAGCTCTTCAAGAAGGTTGGCAACCATGGGCCCCACGTCCTCTATGCTGGAGCTCTCGCGGCAGCATCGGCGACCTTTGTGGGACACTACCCCTGGTTTGCCACCTACAACACGCTTCAGGAGACCATCCCGAAGCCGCAGGACCACGAGACGCTGAAGAAGTTTGGTCGCAACGCGATGATCGGCTTCTGCTCGTCGGTCGTGTCCGACACCTGCTCCAACTCCATCCGAGTGGTCAAGGTGTACAAGCAGTCGAACGCGGAGGCGCTGTCCTATCCGGAGGTCGTGCGGCGCGTCATTAAGGAGGACGGCGTAATGGGACTCTTCGGCCGTGGGCTGCAGACCAAGATCTTGTCGAATGGACTGCAGGGTATCATGTTCTCCGTGCTGTGGAAGTACATCGACGACAAGTTCTTCAAAAGCAAGAAGTAGGAGGAAGAAGGCGAAATAGAACCGGGCCATCTAAAGGTCTTTGTTTGCTTGTTTTGCCGAGGATGCATGCGAATGCCGCCAAACAGAGAAGGATCTCGAAGTCCCATCCCTGTGCAGCCAGCCGCCCGGAAGGCACAGTCCAGTGGAATGGAAACGCCTTCGTCACCGACCGGCCTCTCGCCCTGTCTCCCTTGCTTTCGCATGCCCTTCATCCTTCGCCCACTTCGTCCACGGGGATGCACTTTCGTACACGATCCGAGGATACCCCGAACGCGCGGTCATCCTCATGGCTTGCGCAGATCTCCGCGCTTCTCCCCAGACTCGGCGGGTCCACAACGGCCCGCCCCGGATCCGCCGCGTAGACCGAACGAAGTTGCAGGTGTGCGCTGTACATCTCGAAGAGCGTCGCGAGAATGTCAGAGAAGGTCGGCCGTTCTTCGACATTCTCTGCCCATGCCCCAAGCATCAGCTGCGAGTAGAAGGAAGCCTCGGGCACGGTTGGACGCAAAGCCTTGTTCGCGACACAGTTTGCGATCTCCAGATCGCTCATTTGGAGGTCCGCAAATGGCCGTTTTCGGAGGCTCACCTCGTACAAGACAATGGCAAAGCTGTAGACATCTGACTTCTGTGTGTATGGCTCCTGCCGGATGACCTCTGGCGCGGTCCAAAGCGGCGTGCCAAGCCCAGTGTTTCTGCTTTGGTCCCCTGACGTACTTGCTCGATTCCGCTGGACGGCGAGGCCAAAGTCCGCTACCTTGAGATTGCCTCGCGAGTCAATGAGCAGATTCTGCGGCTTCAGGTCGTTGTGAATGATGTCTTTGCGATGGAGATATCGCATTCCTCGGGCACAATCCGTCAACAGTTTGTGCGTCGCCGCCTCGCTGCACGGCAGGCAGGTGCTACTGCCGTAGATGTAGTCTTGCAGACTCCCGCCGTCGACAAACTCCATTAGAATGCGATCACTGGTGCACTTCACCACGCACGCTCCGAGAAATAGGACGACGTTGGGATGCTGCAGCGAGGACATGATTCTGGCTTCTCTGTGGAACCGTGCCTTCATCCTCGCGTCAGCCTCTGGCCGCAGAACCTTCACGGCCACACGCACGCTCATCCATTCGCCCTCGAAGACTTCAGCAGATTTGCCCGAGCCGACCACGTTCTTCAGCGCGACTTCCTCCATCGCCACGTCCCACTGCTTGCCCAAGGTCGTGCCCTGCTCCACGTCCGGCTCCTTTGCAAAGTCATGAACGCGTGGATGCCACTTGTCAAGCAGCCTCAGCAGCGCAGGAAGGGAGCTTCGCCGTATCCTGTTGCCGGGATGAAGAGCTATTCTCCGACCGTGGGTAAGGAGCAGTCCGAGTGCTAAACTCAGGATGCAAAGCATGCAGGCCAGGATCGCAGCAAGAGCAGCGAAGTCCGCTTTGCCGAGTGCGATGCACATGTTCTGCTACACGGCTGTCGCAGTTGCGCTGGTATGATATGCTTTGCACGGGAAGGGCGCGCAGCCGATTCGGACGGATGCCAACGATCCCGGACCGAGGGAATCCTTCGCATCTGGGACCAATCCGGTTTTTGGCGCACCCGCAGGTGGGAAAGCCATGGCAGAAGGCAGAAGGCAGAAGGCAGAAGGCAGAAGGCAGAAGGCAGAAGACAGAAGGCAGAAGGACGCCGCCAAATCTACGCTGTGGTGGTAAGAAGGTCTTCTTGCCACCCTCCTCTTGGTTCTTGGTTCTACGAATCCAGAGGAGTAGGATAGACTATGATGCAACCATCCAAGGCCGTGCCGCGGGACTTGCGGCTGCCGACGCTTCGTTCTCGACTTCAACGATGGATATGTGGCAAGAACCTCATACGACGATTGATGCGCGCATCGTGTGTTTATGGCTTGTGGAGGAGGGCGTCTGTGGAACGAAGCGATGCACACAGGGGCAGAGAGCATGCGGAGAGCGTTCTCTTTTTGGCCTTCACCGTCAGCAAAGATGCTCACTTCTTCTTGCCTTTCTTGCCCTTGCCTTTCTTTTTGCCGCCCCCTTCGTCGATGGGCTCTCCTCGTCGAAGCTTGTCAACTATCTCCAGGCGCTTGCCAAGACCGGTCAACTCCCTGGTGAAGTTTCTGAACGCTTCCTCACTTCCGGCCGAGGCGTGTGGAAAGAGCGAGATGGGCCCCAGGAACTCCTTCTCTCCCAAGGGCCTCGTCGCGAGCCTCTGGATCCTTCTGTGGGTCAGCACCCGACTGACGGTCTGTCGTATGGACCCCGCCGAGTAGCCACCAGAGATCTGCGCCAGGGCAGAGAAGTCCAGCTCATCAGCATACCCGGGAGCATCCATTCCTGATTCTTCGACGGCTTTGGTGACGAATTGCCGCCAGAGCATCATCCGCGAAGCGTAGTCCGGGCATGGCAGGTATAAATGCTTGTCAAAGAACGAGCGGATGTCCTTGATTTCCGAAGCGCTGGTCGGCGGACTCGAGATGCAGCCAATGATGATCACGCGATGCTCCTCCTTTAGGCAGTCATTCCTGTACTTGATGAGGTCTTTCTTCAGTCGGGAGGCCCCATCGCTGCTCTTCTTCTTGCCTCCGGCGAAGATCTGATTCACCTCGTCGATGTAGATGACGACCGGGCCCAGGCTTTTGTTGATCGCCACCTTGAATGCCAGGTGGACAATCTTCACCGAGCCGTTCTTCCCCGGGAAAAGACCGTTCGTCCTCTCTGGGCTCAGATTGATGAAGAGAGCTCCGATTTCATTGGCAACTGCTTGGGCAAGCATGGTCTTGCCCGTCCCCGGCGGCCCATAGAGCAGCAGACTTTTCACGTTGAGTTCCTTGCCCAGCTTCGGCTTCACGTCTTCGCTCCCAAGCGGGAGGACAGCATACTCGGTCACGTTCGCTCGGATCTGCGCCATGCTTGGATTCTGAGGAGCGAACGTCTCCGTATCCATGTCCTTGCGCTCTGCGTGTTGGTACAGCGTCCCCAAGTAGTTGAAGTCACCCACGAAGTCCTTGATCTTGTGCGGTACATAAGTATTGACCAGCCGCGTGTTGATGAGATTCCCGAGCATCTGATCCTCGTCCATGTTCTTCAGCTCGCTCACTTTATCACCGGGAAGGGGTTTCTGCTTCTTCTTCTTGTCCTTCTTCCCTTTCTTGCCTTTTCCCTTTTTGCCCTTACCCTTCTTGCCTTTTCCTTTCTTGCCCTTGCTCTTGGAATCTACTTGCTCCTTGATCTTCTTCAGGTTCTCCACAAGCATCTTGTCAACCTGCAGGCGGACCTCCTCCAGAACATTCGGCCGAACTTCGTCACGGGTGAGCTTCACGTCGTGCCGCTGCTCAGGGTTCGCCACCTCGTCGCGGTCCTGCCAGATCGTCTCGAAGTCCGTCACGCTCTCCATGATGGCGTCGGTGAGCGCGGTCTTTGCTTGCAAGGGCGGAGGCTTCTCGATTTCCTCCGGCTCGGAGGATTTGCCCTTGCCCTTCTTTCCTTTCCCCTTCTTGTCCCCCTTGCCTTTGTCGTCGCCCTTTCCTTTGGCCTTCTTGGCCTCCTCGGCGGCGTTGTCCTCGCCGTCCTTGACTTCGCCCGTCGGCTCTTTGTCCTTGTAGAAGTCTTCCAGCCCCTCCGGGAAGACCGGCGGCCGTCCGTCGGTTCCTTCGATCCGAGAGGTGATCCACGCGGTCCGCTCTTCCCGCAGCAGCTCGCGCATCTCCGGCCCTTCCTCCTCGCGAAGCTTCTCCGTGGTGTCGCCGACGGCCTTCACATACTCTTCCTGGTACTCGTGCTGTGCGTGCTTGCGCTTCTCATAGACGTGCTGGAGCTCGACAGCCAAATCGTCTTCCTTGGGGGGCGGAGCCTTCATGCCGATGAATGCCAATTCGGTTTCGCGTTCTTGCGACGCGAACCTTCGAGAGACGAATCCTCGGTACAGACGTTGCACATTGGCAGCGGCTACTTCGATGTCCATGTCCCCGTCACTGCTTGCGGCGAAGTTGCCCCGCTTCTCGTCCTTCCGGAGGTCCTCCACCACGAGCGCTCGCTGCTTCCCTTGCCGGCCCCTCTCATTCCTTTGGATGACCGCGATCGCCTGTTCCAGCGTCATCGGCTCCGCAAACTCGTCCACCGCGTCCGCTTCTTCGACCCAGACGCTGTCAACCTTGAGCTGCAGCTGCATGTAGCCGCTCACGATGTTATCCCTGTGCCGGATGGCTGCCGTGTTGTCTTCCTTGAAATATCTGGGAATGGGAACTTCTAGGGTCTCCGGTGGCAACTTCAGGTCCACCAAGAGGTCGTCGAGGTTCACATACTCCCACGGAAAGGCCTCCTCCTCGTGCCCGACTGGTTTCTGAAGCTCGGGGCTGGGAGGGTTCCACTTCACAAGCAGATGCTTGAGCTGCAGGACTCGGAGCATGACCATCTCCAGCACTCTGCGTGGAAGGCCGTCCAGGAGCATGTCACCGTGGAGGAAGAAGAGAAAGATGCTCTGTAACCAGCGACTGCGGCGTACCTCTTGACGTACACTCGCTTCTGTGGGTGCGTCATGGCGTCGTAGCACTCCTCCAGCTTCCGGAAGATCTGCAGGTACTTGATGTACAGGCAGCTGAAGTGCTGGAAGGCCTCGCGGATGTTCGCCTGGGGTGGAGGCGCCGGCGGCTCTTCGAGAAGGCGCGTCGTGAGTCTCCAGAGCAAGAACGCAAGCAGTGGTCTGACTCAAGCGACTTACCATCTCCAGGCTCCACTCCAATGGTGTTGTCCTCGATGCACAGCTGCTCCTTGAGCTCTCCCATCGCCTCTTCCCAGCGCTCATTGTAGGTGCGGTGCGCCATGGCCTCTGCAGCGACTCCACGAGCTAGGGACGCTGGAAGGCCAACGGCGTCGAAGATGGCGTCGACGGCCCAATTCTTCTCTTGGCGGACAGACACAACGCCGCAAAATCGTTTCTCGTTTCTCTCATCGAACCTTCGTTTTAAAAAAATGCTAAGAATTTTGGTTTTAAATATACATTTTAAAATATTGGAACATGGTATCTTATAGATAATATTTGGGAGAGAGTAAATGCCTAAAATTTTGAATATCACTTACCATATTCAAAATATGGATCGCGCCTCAGATATTGGTCGCACATAAGAACAGAGGTTTCAGAGTCCTCAACGGTGATTGGGTCTTGTCGATTCCGGTCTTCGTCGCAGCATGAAACTGCTCAATATATTTGCTCCTGTACAGCGAACACAATTCTGCACGAAACCTTCCACAGTGTTCTTCCGGGTTCCACCGCGCTGCGTCGGCGCCAAAGGAAGTTCCCGGACAGTCGGTGAGGTGTTCAAAGCTGTTCATCGCCGCAATCAGACCGGTGAATCGCTCGGCAATTCGCGCTCGTTGGACCTTCCATTGCGCCCACAGTTCTTCTTTTGGGATCACTGCTGCACCTCAAGGTCGACACACCATGGGCGGCTCTTCTGGGAAACCGCTGCAGGTCGTCAAGGGCCCCATAGATGTTCAGAAGTTCATGGGCGAATGGTGCGTACACGTGCTAAGCTTCCTGGCAGAGTGCGCGCTTGCTAAGACAGGGCTCTTCATAGGTTTGTCATTGGGGTGAAACCAACCAGCTTTGAGATCGGCGCTCACAGTAAGCAGAGAAACCAATCTCGCCACCCTTTTCCGGGGCTTGTTCGTCGGACCTCACATCTCGCAAATTCCTTCTGAATCTGCCAGACGCAATTGAGCGCTACACCTTGAATGGGAATGTAAGTAGCGCACAGCTTGTCATGCTCGCCGAGATATCGAGCTTCACGGGAGAGCGGCGCTGACGTGCTCCAATTCCAATTCGCGGAGCAGAAAGTGGACGTGGATTTCACGTTCAATCAAAATAGCCTCGACGGCAAGCTCAAGAGTCTGCCTCAGACGCTGTATCCCAGTGCAGAGGATGGAAACTGGAAAGTTTCGCCGTTCTGGCCGCTAAAGCTTAGGTGACGCCGCTGACGCACGGTGTAGCAACCGGTTTCGTCCGCTCAGCGATCCCAATCCATCACCTTGCTGTCTGCTGCGCCACAGTTATCCGATTCTGGAGCTCGATGAGGACTACTCCTACACCGTGATTGGCTTCCCGAGCAGGGCGTACGTGTGGATCATGGCAAGAGAGCCGAAGATGGACGAACAGCTCTACGAAGACATCTGCGCGAGGTTGCGCGAGCAGCACGGCTACGACCTGGAAGGCCTGGTGAAAGTTCCACACCAGGCGGGTTCGGAAGAATAGCCGCCATCTGCGAGGGCGGGCTTTGGTATCTGGAAGAATAGCTGTGACCTGCGAAGACAGCCTTTGGTGTGAATCGACCGTGCGGAAAGAGGGAAAAGCTGGAGAAGAGCTGCGAAGGACACCTTGCTCGAAGGTCCATCCGTGTGAGGCAAAGCGACAAAGCGACAAAGCGACAAAGCGACAGAGCGACCAAGCGACCAAGCGACAGAGCGACCAAGCGAAAGGTGGATGCTTTAGTGTTTTCTCTTCTAGAATCGCGCGTCAAGCTCCGAGTCTCGGCGACAGCAAGCAGCCTTCACTGATTACCTTCCACACGCTTCCTGCTTCGGCACGTTGGTAGCTTTCGGTGCTCTCAGCGGTGCCTCCGTCGCGCTCTCCTGGCGGGCGAGTCCTGCGCGTGGTGACCGGGCGAGATGACGCATATGTCACCCTGCTTGGAGCCATATATACAGCCGAGCCCGGAGAAAGGGACGAATCGAGCGACGTTCACGTCGTCCGTGAGGCTCGTGAACAGGGAGATCACGCTCATGTCACTCAGGCGGAAGACGGCGGCGACCACGTGAGGCATATCCAGAACGCGCTCGTGGGCGTGCTCCTCTCGGACGCCGTACCCAAGGAGGGCCAGACCCTGCGTGGGACTGAACTTGACGGATGTGACCCCTTTGGGATGCGGTCCCCTCCTGGCCAGGCGATCGGCGGCCGCCACTGCCGATGGTGAGTGATCTCCACTTCTTGCCATGGCCGTGTGCTCGTCTTTGAAAAGGTTGTCCAGCGGCGCCGATTTGACCACCTCCCCCGTCTCGAAGGACACCAGAATGAGCTGTGCCCGGTTCTCGCCTGCTGATCCGGCCAGCGCGTTTGGCGGGGCGCACGTGATGAGATGGCGGCCACAGGGGCTGACATCGAGCCCGCCGTCGCTGTACAGATGAGCCTGTCCCACGAGCGAGCGCGGGGGCAACTGCTTCGAAAGGGGTGTGTTTCGATCGTAGCTCCACAGCGCCAGCTCATACGTCGGGTAGGTCGCCTGAAAAGGGTTGCAGTTGGCCAGCGCCACCACAAGCGAGTCTCCCGCCGGACTGAAGCGCACACAGCGGAGTCCATACCGGTGATCCAGAAGGGTCGTCTGGAGGGGCGCACTACTTGGCAGCTGCGGCTCCCCGTCTGGTCCGGAGATGGATCCAGGCGAATTGAAGGAGCGCTGGGAGCTCCGCTTGTACTCCCAGAGGTCGAGCTTTCCCAGCAGCGCCGTCTCCCTGCGTCCCGACGCGATGGCAAGCACGTCACCATCCGGATGAAAAGCGAGCGACATGACGGATCCATCCACTTCCATGTAGGCGATGCAGGATCCCGTGTGACTGTTCCAGACCCGAACCTCATGCCCGAGGCACCCGGAAGCTAGCACTGACGCATCGCTCGGGTGGTACTTGACCGTCCATGGCGTTCGCGAATGACCAACCAGAACGTTGATTTCGCGCAGCGAGATGGTCTCAAAAACCTTCACGGTGTGATCCCCGTGGGTCGACGCAAACATGCTGCCGTCATGGCTGAAGGCGATCGCGATCGTGCTCTTGGTGTTTGGAGGAAGATCGATGTACCGCTGACTCGCGAGACTGGTCTGTACGCTGCACTCCTCCGCCCACAGCGCCAGAGCGGGCGCATGGATGTAGCCGCCCTGGGGCGTCGTTGCCCGGTCCTTCAAAATCCGCAAAATACTGCTCGTCTCCCGGTAGCACCGCGAGGAACTGGCGCCGTCTTGGTGGGGCACCCCCGCTCGGGGCAGCGGGGGCACAAGCTCCATGGGTGCGATGCCCCGCGCTCCGGGGAAACAGGACGTGGCCATGCCGGCGAATGGCAGGATGTTCGCATCCACATCCGTCCCTGTATCCCTCGGGAAAGCAAGCGCGTCTGATGCGGAAATCGTTGGTGGGCGCTTCCTCTGCAGACGCCGTTTCACCCCAATCTTCCTCATGGCCACCGTCCGGCCGCCTCGAGGGCACCCAGCAACACCGCCAGGAGTGCTCTAATACCACTTCGGCGGCAGCGCGGCCGCGCTTTCAAGCTACGCGGGCGAATCAGGGGCGGAGATTTGAAGGCGCGGAAGTTCCGAGCGCCCGAGGTCCGCGACGGCGAGCACGTGAGCAAACTCGCAGGAAGCGCGTCTCAGCGCTTCTGAAGGAGACGTCCCTGGGCCAGCGACCAAGTACCGTGCGTCGTGCGCTTGAAATCTCCGACCGCCGCGCGTCGGAATTCGACTCTCGCACTCAAACTTCTCCGAATCGCGATCTCAAAGGCAAAGGCATACTCTTATACTTCTCTCTAGTACACTTGACTTTTTGGTACTCTGAGGAGTATCTATCCCAGCAAGACTAGAAGGAAATATTTTTAATTATGAAAATCAGCCGATACTTAATTAATTTATAAAAAATCATAACTATGAATCCTACTGGGTTGGCAAAAGGCTGAGCAAAATAGCGTTTCAGGTCGAGAGGGTGCGAAGAAGCTTTGCTCGAAAGGCAGGCGTGTCGAAGGCTTTACATCAAAATGGTACGCCGGAAGCAGGGCAGATCATGTCGGATGGTAGTTGGAGGCACCGAGGCTCACTGGCGGGGCCTGCTTTACTCGTTCCGCAGGGGAAGCGCACAAAGAAGGTCGGCATCTGCGGCAAGTACGGCACACGGTACGGTGCCTCGCTGCGTAAGGTCATCAAGAAGATGGAGACCACGCAGCATGCGTCCTACACCTGCGTATTCTGCGGCAAAGACACCGTGAAGCGCCATTCGACGGGAATCTGGAACTGTAGAAAATGCGGGAAGGTCATGGCGGGAGGGGCGTACGTTCTCAAGTAAGCGGACATGACCTCGCACGGAGAGCACGGTGGCAGGTCTTCTCACTCCATTTTGCTTTCCGCCTACACAGCACCCCGGCGGCGGCGACGGTGCGCTCCACGATTGGGCGCCTCAGGAGGGCTGCCGCAGAAGCGCTCTGAGCAGGATAGCGATACTTTCCTTCGTAGAGACGGCTGGCCGACGTGAACGAAACGCTGTTTGCAGAGCACAAGCAGGGAGCGAGAGGCCATCGAATCGATGCGGAAATATTGTTATATGTCTGAATGCGACACGCATGTGACACACGCGCTCGAGCCCCTCAACCCCCGAGCCGCGGAAGCAATCGCGCAATCGCGCAACGCTGCCACGGGATACGGGCAGCACAACGTTTCCAAGCAGGAAAGGACAAGACAAGTCATGACAAGACAAGACAAGACAAGACCAAACAAGACCAGACCAAACAAGACCAGATGACGACTCCGCGAAGTCCTGGATTGCACACGGAAACTGCATCATACGTTCTGGTCTCGTCTAGAAAGCTTGGCATCAACCGCGGCTGGTGGAGAACTGCAGGAGCAATCCAAGGCTTTCAGACCAGTCCCGCAAGGACACTGTTGCCCAAGCCGCCTCCAGGCCAGGCTTCAATCGTGACCTGCGTCCGGTTGGGTCCACTCTGCTGCAACTGAAGTCACAGTTCCCCGCCGCTCCCTGTGAAGTAGCTCCTTTCTCGGGCCTCTCGCGTACTCTTTGCCTTGTCCCCGATGGCGTTCTCCAACTGCTCCTCTTCTCCGAAGATGTCTCCTAGGTCCAGCTGCAAGAGCCCGGCTCCCACGAGGATCAATGCTGCCAGAGCAATCGGAACCCAGACGGGTGGCAGGTCGGCAGTGGCACTGGCAGCGGCATCTGCTTGAGCAACGATCACCCCCGACGGCGCGAACGACAAGGACAACGTAGCTTGCTTGCGTGCTAGGCCTGCAGGAGGTCTCAACAGAGCGCGTCTATAGCCGGCGGCGGGCCTGCGAGATGGAGCCACGAAGGCCTCCGAGGACAGGAGGAGGCTCCCCAACGCCAACGCAAAGAAGCTCGGACGAAGCATTGCAGACTTTGGCCTTCGCACCGAATTTCCAAGGTCGCTCCTGCTGTGCAAAGTGTCCCAGCTGAAGGTCGCGTACCCAGCAAGCGCGTGGGGGGAATCACGGGCCTGGATCGCTATGAACAGCGCGCACGCGAGACGACATGCGTGCTGCGAGGGAGGGAGAGGCATCCGACACAAGAAGTCCGAATTCGAGGGACAGAATCGATACAGGAGGCGCGGCGTACGTTCGCGCCGACCTGGGTGAAACTTTTTGCTATTTACGGTGTTTCCAACTTTTCGTCATACTGCAGGTTCATATATCATTCACATTCACCGCAGCACAAAAGGTATGTGACTTCTTATTACGATTGATAAATTGTTGAGATAGTTCAATATTTTTGAAATATCTCTCCGGATCATTATTTGTCCATGATATATCTCCATATTCGAAGGAACGGCCAAACAAGCGAAACGAGAACAGTCACTTCTGCAAATAGATACACCCTTTGAAATCCAGTTGAATCTGCTTTGGCGCCATTCCAGCCGACCATCCGCCTCAGCCGTCCCTCGGCCTCGGATCACCGCCTTTCGCCTCTCTTTGTGTCTCACCGTGCAGACATGAGAGGGTCCACGGCGATCTTCGCGTTGCTAATATGCTCGAGCGTGGCGCTGTCGCCAAGCAGAAGGCCGGCCAAACTGCTGGACCTTCGCGGAGGAGCACGAAAAGCTCCGCAGGCGGCTCCGAAGGGCGTCAGAAGTGGTGGCGCGCCAAGTACAGAGCGAAGGGGCATCGCGATCAAGTACCCCATCATCAAGATGCTCCTCTTCCTCTACTACGGCTCTCTGGGAAGTCTGTTCCCCTACTTACCGATGTTCTACAAGGCGCTCGGCTACAGCGGCAAGCAGGTTGGCCAGTTGGGTGCTGTCACGCCGGCAGCTGCGTTCATCACGAGCGCCCTCTGGGGAGCACTGGCCGACAAGACCGGCAATCTGAAAGGCATTCTGCTCGGGACCTTCGTCTGTGCAACGCTGGTCCGCATGCTGCAACCTTTGACAGCCAGCTTCTCGATTCAGATGGCAATCGTTGCCGTCTCTGCGGTCTTGAATGCGCCTGTTCGGCCCCTCCTGGACAGCAGCGTCATCGGGCTCCTGGAGAACAAGGCCGAGTATGGGAAGCAGCGGCTCTTTGGGCAGATCGGCTTCGGTGTTGGAAGCTACCTGATGGGCCCGTACCTGAAGAAGTCCGCAACGAGCTTCTACACCGCCTTCCAAGTGCACGGGCTCATCTCGTTGCTACTTGTTCTGCCCGTGATGCTGCGCTTCCGTCCGACGAAGACGGAGCGCGAGAAGCCCCGCTTCCGGGAGGGGATTCAGTTGATCCTGGACAACTCGCAGGCCGTCACCTTCTTCGCTCTTGTCTTCGTGATCGGGCTAAGCAGTGGGGTGATTGAGAACTTTGCCTACATCCGCATCCAACAGGTCGGGGGAAGCGGCCGGCAGCTGGGACTGCTGAGAGCGGCCTCCAGCCTGGCGGGGATGCCGATGTTCTGGTTCTCGGGGCAGCTCACTCAGGCAGTCGGCGTGATGGGCGTTTTGCTCTGCGCGCTGATGTCTTACATTCTTCGCCTCCTCATCTACTCGGAGATGAAGAACCCCTGGATGGCAATGCCTGCTGAGATCCTCCGAGGGGGAACCTTCGCCTCCATGTGGGCGGCCAGCACGTACTACGCAAGCTTCATCGCGCCCACGGGAATGCGCTCCACAATGATCGCCTTCCTCAACGCGATGTACCAAGGACTCGGCCAAAGCTCGGGGGCTCTCATGGGAGGGGCCCTCGTGGAGCGCTTCGGCGGTATCCAGAACATGTACAGGTACGCTGTGCTGTTGTTGCAAGTAACCTTGCAGTGGCAAGGACGAGTATGCTTGCAACTCACGGATCGTTCGCGCAGGGCTTGGGCGGCGGTCGATCTCGGCTTCTTTGCGCTCTTCTCCTTGATCCTCCTGAGGCATCGTGACTTCAATCGGACGGAAGAGAAGCGATAAGCGACATCATGCCGCGCGTAACTCAAATTGATGGATTCGGTTTGGGCCCGGCAGGCCGTGAGCATTCGCTCCAACGCTTCGTCAACCACTTGCGCGCTGCATCCGAAATTCAATCGCACAAACTGCCTGCCGGGAAAGCGACCGAAGCCCACGTCTCCGGTCAGCCCGACGAGGGCCTCGTCCTCGAAGAACTTCACCGGATCGCGCAGTCCGAGGTCCGTGACCTCAATCCAAGCCAGATATGTGGACTCCATGGTGGTGCTTGGGGGAGGAAGAAGGAGGTGGCGTCAGAAACTCGTGGCTCGATTCTACTTCGCTGCCCCTCGGCGCATTCCGTACGCACCTCAACCTCATCCCGCTGTCTTGAGACGATTCCTGAAACCTGCGAAAAATCAGGTCTCGGTTCTGCCGGAGATGCGCTAGAAGCTCTTGTCGCCAAGGTTCCCCTTCGCGGAATGCAGCCTCCAGGCCGACGTAGCCCATTGCTGGCATCTGCGTCACGATTCCGCGGGCGGCCCGCCTGAAGGATCGTCGGAGTTCCTGCAGATGGACGTCGTCGGTTTGGTTTAGGGCAGAAGGACGATCCGACCCTTGCCCAGAAGAACATGCGCGCGTGCGGCCCTGCTCTCTAGAGCCGGGGGACTCGAGCGTCGAGGGAATCTCACCGGATCGGGAATGATTGCAAATGCGATGCCCAGTCCAGGGACATTGTAGGTCTTCGAGGGGGACATGAGCGTTACTGTTCGGCTTGCAGCTTCGCTCGACAGCGTCGCCGTCGGTCTATGCTTCTGATCCCCAAGGACCAGGTCGCAGTGGATCTCGTCAGAGCAGATGGTCATATCGAATTCCTGCGCGAGGCTCAGGAACTCACGCAGCTCCGTCGTGTCCAGCACTCTTGACGTCGGATTCTGCGGGCTGCAGAGAATCAACAGCTTTGGCCTCTGAGGACTATTGGCCAGCGTACTTCGCATTGCCTCAAAGTCAAAGGTCCATGGCTCTCCAGGGCTTTCAGGTGCCCTCATGGGCAGCTCGAGGGTGGTTCTCCCAAGGCTCCGCGGAGTCGAGAGGATGGGCGGATAGACCGGAGTCGGAGATGCAACGGCATCGCCGGGCTCCGAGAAGGCAAGCACGCACGCGGTGATGCCCTGCACTACCCCCGGCAAGAAGACGATGGCCTCACCCTCCACCTCCCAGTCGTGCTCGCGCCGAAGGTATCCCTTGATGGAGCGGTACACCTCCGGAGTGGGCGCGGCGTAGCCAAAGACGCCATGATCCACGCGGTCTTGCAACGCCTTGCGAATGCACGGCGCGCTTTGGAAGTCCATGTCGGCCACCCACATTGGACGAACACTCTGACGATCGACGTAGCGATCCCACTTGATGCTGCCGGTACCGAACCGCTCCGGGCAATGGCTGTCAAAGCCGCCGGGCCGGGAGCTACACAAAGCCGCTGTGTAGCATCCATGAAGGACGAACACGAAGCTGCACCGCAAGCAAGCAAGCTGGAAGAAGCGCAAATACATCCTG
>JAAMXY010004789.1:0-13183 GCA_019677205.1 Pinguiococcus pyrenoidosus
GAGAATCGACGACGTCGGAAACGCGGAGGGTCTGGGTGGTACCAGCACCAGCACCAGCACCAGCCCCCACAACCCCTCGAAAATGGGCACGGCCGCTCCCGAGGCAAGCGGCGGTGCCAATCTTGCCCCCGATCATGCCAAAGTGGACCAGAGCAGTCGCTGCACGCTTCGCGTGGCGGGACGCTTCTCCCTCGCGCAGATGCACGACTGGCTGGCGGGTCTCATTCCCGAGTTCCCCTTGCGGCCAAGCGGGTCATCGCGGGCGGAGACGCTGAGGTTCCGGAACGTCTTCAGCGGCAGCACCCTCGGCATGGAGTACACCCACGGCAACGCCAGTCTCTGGAGCGACTGCGCCTCCACCTTGGCCGTGATCAAGGAAGGCCTTTCCCAGCGAGCCGTGGACGAGCGGGCGGAGCTGCACATGGAGGTGAACGCGCCGAACGCCGCGCTCATCAGCTACCTGACGCTTCTGCGGAGCCAGTCGGTGGCTTTGACGGAATTGCAGAACCAGTACGACCTCCTGGACGCCATCGCGGAGGTGGTGGAGGCGTTCCCCAGCGACGCCCATCCCTACCGCAAGGTCTGGAACGGGAGAGCCAGAATCACCCGGCAGTGCAAGGACGGACAGGTGGCCAAGTCGCTGCAGTTCCTCGCCGGTCTCGTGACGGATGCCTTCGTGGACCACCATCGATTCCACGGCCTGGACGCCCGCAAGAGCATCCCAGAACTGCAGCAAAGGCTGAACGCGTGCGCCTTTGACGACGTGATCGCATATGTGGCCTCGTCGGTGAAGTCGTCGACCACGCACTAGAGACAGGCCAACAAAGACATCGCATTCTCCTACGTGTATCGTTCTATGCAGCCCAAGTTCCGCATCTTCTGCTCGATCTCCCGGTCATATGTCACAATGAAGGTCAAGACACCTAAGGAGGACGAAGACAACAAGAGAGGATTTGAAAAAACGGATCAGCAGAGGGACGCATTTGGTTTTGGTTTACGAGGCGCAAAGGAACTCGTCGCGGTTTTGATTGTTACTGTACATGAAAACCTATACCCAAACTCCTGCAGAACCATCACTTACTTAGCAGGAGAGCCAGCGATGCAGCGTCGTCGCGGCTCACGTAGAAGAGGACGCCAGCGTTGAACAGCAGAATGGCCGTCAGAACCTGACCCGCATTGCGGCTTTCGCGTTGACGCGAGTTTGGGAATTTGCAGCGCAGGTCAGACTTGGGGAAACCGCAGCACACAAGCCAACTTTGCAGCACGTACTACATGGTCTTCGCGGGATCCATACCCATGATTGCTGAAAAAAGCGCGCGAAATAAGGCTGCGGCGCGAAATGCTACGGAGGGGTTTTATAATCCAAGGAGTTTTTGCCAAGATTGGCCAAGCCATTGGATGGCTGCACAAGCTCGCAAACGACCGATTCGAATTTGGGAGCCAGGAGCGCCCCAATTGGTCAAGTCGGTTCCCTATGTCAGATGGAGCAAAATTCATTGGACAAGTCTTGGAGGAATGGGATCTCGCGGACTTTTGAAAGGGGTCCGGTGCTATATTCGGACAAAAGAAGTAACGGCTAGCAGGAAGGCGGGTGTGCTATGGCTCGATATTTGATTCTGCAGCCAATCACCGATATTGAAAACTCCAAATCTCCTTCTTTCAAAAATCACCATGCCCTTGGCCATTGGTTCTCCCTCCAGATCCCCCTTCCCTTCGCTTTATTTCGGCTCAAGAGCCACTCCATTCCTGTCAGGCGTTTCATGTCGAGAACGTCCACTTCAGTCTCGATTGTTCCTTCCCGCGCCCGGTTACTAGCATCGTCCACAAATCGTCTACAGTAACTTCACACGCCCTTGAGTTGCCGGCAGCGGGCTGCCGAGCGGCGTTGGCCTGCGAACAAGCGCTTCGACAGGCTCTGCATTGCAGCGTCGGACCTTGAAGTCGGCAGCTCTCCGGCGCTTGAGGCATCGTGCGACGCTTTCCTCTCTCCTCAGAGCGCTTTTCTTGCAACAGCTAGCAGTAGCACTGCTTGGCAAGGCCGCAACAGAATGTCGAGGGGCCCCACGCAGGTAGGTCGCCGAGCTTTGCAAGCCAGCCGCACGGCCAGAAGCGGACTGCTCCCGGACTTTGGGGCGGTCTGGTGCCCGGAGTCGCGGTGCTTCATTGCAAAAAGAGATGACCGAATCGGCCCAGCGTGTTGAAAGGCCGGAAACCATAGCTTCGGCACCCCGCCAGAGCAGGAAACCGTGGGTCATGCTACTCTGACCGAGCGGGCAGGAGCTCCTATGGGTCGTGACAGGCTGCGACCAGACAGATCTGTGCTCACGTTGCTTCCTTGTGCAGGTTCTGTAGCGCGCTTCGAGTCCCTTGGGGACCATGGCCGAGCAGATCGAGGAGCTGTCCACGCTCCTCGACGCGAGGAAGGCCGAGCGAAAGGGCGTGAAGCGCGAGATCCAGGCCTGGCTCAAGGCCTTCAAGGCGGAAAATGGGCGCGAAGCGACCGTCGCGGACAAGCAGGGCGAAGGCATCAAGCCCTTGTACATGCGCTATCGCAGCCTCGAGGCCGAGCAAAAAAGGCTGGCCAAGCAGATGGAGGAGCTCCGCGCACAGACCAAGAGGGAGGCCGAGCCGCCGCCAGAAGCTGAGGCTGAAGTCGCCGTCGCGAAGCAAGAGATGCAGCGCAAAGGGACGAAGCAAGGGAGCTCCGCAAACGAGGAAAGGAAAGAGCGCGCCGCTCCTGAAGTCGACATCGAAGCCCAGGCCCAGCCACAAGAGGATGCAGCGCACGCAGCTAGCTCGAAAGCTGTTGCTGCCAGGAGCGCGGATGCAAGTGACTCGAAGCCACCACGACGACAAGACCAACGGGCCCAACAACGAGAGAGAAAACCACGAGCTCAGCAGGCTGAGAAGGCACCGTCACCGTCGCCGTCACCATCACCGTCACCGTCACCGTCACCGTCGCCGTCACCGTCACCCTCACCGTCACGGAAGCGAGAAATCCGTGCTGTCGCGGTCGAACAGCAGGTGCCCGTTCTCGCCCGGCAGAGGAGCGCCACAAGAAGAGTGTCGTCGCTGGTCATGGAGGAGGAGGAGGAAAAGGAGAAAGCGCAGAAGACCCGTGCAGACGTCATTCGTGAGGAACTCGACGCCATCGAGGTGCCGAGTCATGCAATCGCGAAAGACAACGACGACGTCGATGCAGCGGTGATCTCTCCGGTGCCTCGGGCGTCCACCACTTCCGCAATACGCAAGTCAGTCGTGAGCCCGGCCAGGAGACGGCGGCGCGCGATGTCGAGCGTTGAGCGCATCATGGCAGAGGGCAAGTTGGACGACGACCGAAGCTCACGGAAGCCTCGTCGAGGGGCGGAGCTGCAGCAGGACTTCCAGGCGCTCACCGAGTCCATCGCCCTCGAGGAGAAACTCACCGAGGCGGCCATCAACGTAAGTGTCCCCTGGGGTGTCGTCTTTGACGAGGTTGATGAACCTCATCTGTGTATCCCTTCTCACACACAAACTAAACACAGGAGATCCGAACGCCCGCTGGCGCGGCGCCGATGCGGCGAAGATCGAGCACGAGTCGCCTGTGGGCTCTCCAGCAGCCAGCGACTGAGGTCGCGTCGGAAGACGAGCGACAGCTCCTCGACGCCATCGACACGCCCGTGCAGCCTCCGCCGCCGCCGGCCGACTTGCTCAACCGCCTCAACCACCTGCGCTCGCAGTTCCAGGAGTCGGGGGACAAGGACGTCGACGTCGGCGTAGAGGAGCTGTCCGCACAGGTGGCGCAGCAGAAGTTTGCTGTGGCCGCCGTCCCTCTCTCGGTCGTACGTGAGAGGGAACGCCACCTGGAGGAGCAGCGCCTGCGGCGCGCGGAGAGGGAGGCCTACCAGTACCGCGTGCGGGAAGCCGATCTGTCATGGCGAGAGAACCGCGCGCGGACGCGCGTGGTGGAACGGGAGAAGGCCGTCCTGGCGCAGCTGGACCTTCGCCGCAAAGCATACTACCGGTAAGTATTGCGGGCTCTTCTACTCTTCCTTCACGCGTCTGCGTCTCGGAAGCATTGGCTAACTGTGATCCCCTCCCCCTACACCCCACACACGCAACCCCACCACAGCGAGATTTTGGCTAGAGAGCGAACCATCGACATGCAGTTCCGCCGCGCTAGAGAGCATCTGGAAGCCACGCTGGCGGCGCAGCAGGCCAAGGTGATGGAGAAGCATGGTATGCTGGAACGGCGCGAGATGGCCGGTGCCCGCCGCTCTCGCGTCACGTGGGACCGCGTGCCGCAGCCGTTGGAGGTGCACGTGCACATGGCTCGCGCCGTGAAGGACAAGCTACCGAGGGGTCGGTACGCCATCCTCGTGAGTGTCTACGACCGCCTGGGAGGTAGCGAACTGCGTTGGACGCGCGGCGTCGATGGGGAGAAGCCGGGCGTGACAAAGCCCGTGAAGCATGCCGGGTATCACTACAGTCGCGAGCTGCGGTTCGAGCAGAGCGTCTTTACGCTGGTACCGGCTCGAAACGTCTTGAGACCTTCCACGCTACTACTGTTCGAGCTGTTCTTGCTGGCTGGGCCAAAGCAAAGCGTCGATCAGCTCGTGGGTTGGGGCGCCTTGCCGGCGTCGGACTACCGCTTCAACATCGTGCGAGGTCGGTTCAAGGTGCCGCTGCTGCGCGGCGAGCACGCGTTTCATGCTGTCGACAAGTTCGCCAGCATCGAGCGCATGATGAGGAGTGACCTGCAGCATTGGCTCTGCAACTTGTACGTCGAGGTTCGGCATCTTCCTCGGGTGGTGGAAAGTCGCCATGGTGCCGACTTCGACCTGGAGCTCAACCACGTGCGTCACACGCTGAGCATCGCGTCCCGGGAGGAGCAGCGGCGCCTGAGAGAGCGCGACGCGCGCGCGCAGCGTGCCAGAGACATGGGGCTTCGGCAGGACGACGAGGAAGAGGAGGAGCCAGATGATCACGCCTGGTGGCGTCGAAAGCGCCACGTGTTTCAGGTGGAGACGCCGAAGGTCCATGGCGAGCCCAGCGCTCTGATGCCGGCCTCCAGCATGCGGGAGGAGAAGGAGGCGGACGTCGAGGCGCCCAAGGCGACCATCGCCGTCCGAGCCGAGGAGATCCAGGAGAGCGGCTATGATTCCGAGGAGGAACCGTTCTTGACGCCGGAGGAGAAGAGTCGGGTGGCCGGCACCGAGGGGTTGGGCATTCGCCGCCGTCGTGGCGACGGCACCAGATACGACGAGCAGGGGCTCGGCGTCGATGGGGCGGGGCACGAGCAGACGCCGCAGAGCGTGAGGCCCATGGTGTGGAGTCGCTTGACGGACCCGCGCGAGATGGAGCTATTTACGCCGGCGGTGGCGCCGGAGCCAGGCAAGGCCCCTGTGGAGCTCGGCGCGGTGCTCGTGCGGTCCAAGCTTCGCTACCTGCGCCAGGAGATCCTGGCGGACTTGGCGCTGCGCAACTGGCGCAGCCAGGAGTTTTGGTTGACGCTGTGGGTGTATCTCATGGCCATGTGGTTCCGCATGTACGTGCACTTCGTGGCGCAGTACCTGTATCTCCAGGCGCTCCGCGTGCCGGTGTACAACTTCGGCCCGCGGCTGCACCAGATGACTTTGAAATACATCATGTCCAGCATCAACGTGAGAGCCGAGGTGGGCGTCCTGCTCTTGGGCCCCGTCGGCGTGCTCAGCATCATGATGTGCTTCATGGTCTTCGGCCGCCTCACGCAGCGCTTGCTCGGTCATTTCCCGAACTGGGCATCCAAATTCTGCGCCGCTTACGGCGTCGGCTGTGTTTTGGACCCGGTCTTGATCTTCGTCATCGACCTCATGGCGCGCAACTTCCAGTGCGACAACCGACCCGAGTGCGAAGACGATTACACCGCGGCCGCCTGCGACTGCTTCGAGGGGGATGCCTTCAAGCTGTACGTCCGCATGGAGGAGAGCAGCGGCAGCGGCATCTCCGGCATCCTCATCACCATCATGCTGTACACCTTCACCAGCGCGCTGGCGGCCTTCGTGCTGTACAACTACTTGCTGTACATCCACTTCAACGGCCGCATGCTGGACGTCCACCGGCGCCTCCACCAGCACGCCGGGGAGATCTTCGTGCCGCACGACTTCGAGCTGTCGCTCAAGGAGCTGGAGCACATCTGCCGCAAGGCCAAGAAGTGGCAGGGCGCGCACGGCGAGCAGAAGCGCGTGGTCGTCACCGACTACAACATCTCCGATCCGTCGGACGCAGGCTTCCTCGAGACGGTGACCCATGTTGCCATCTTCGTGTACAAGCTGGACGGCGAGCGGAAGCTGTGGCGCCACTTCCTGCGCTCTCCAGACGGCGCGGTGATCGAGGTCTTCGACGAGAAGCTCAGCGCGAGCTTTGGCGCCAATTTTGAGCACCTCGAGGGGCTGCTGCGGCAGGACGTGGAGCGCGCCGATGACTCGCAGCGCCGCGGAAACTTTGGTCGCCTCGAGCGTGAGATACGATCCGACGAGGCGGCGAAGGTGCCGGACTAGGAGAAACTGGGGGAGGAGAAGATTCAAGATGGAGGAGGTGGAGAAGAAACTTTAGTATGAATAGGCAGACACAATAGACCGGATAGAGTACGGAAATAGAGGAGCTGCGCGTTTGTGGAGAGACCATTATTAGATGGGGGCATGATCTTGCATCGCAGGCTGAACAAGGAGTAAGGATTGTGTTGTATTGCTAGCATTGATGGCAGACTCGCGTACAGACAGCCAGCCATTTCGCTGCTTAAGCATGAAAGGCAAAGAGGCCTGCACCTTTCGGCGATTCACAGATCCAATGGCATGCGCATGGCACAAAGCACGAAGCACGGAAAGATCATCGATCAGCGAGGAAAGCCGATAAAGCGGATTCGACCATGCACAGCTTCACGTTCCATACGATCTCTCTTCGGGGCCACACCGAGCACGAACAGAGCAATCCCTCGCAGTTGTGTCCCATCTTGTCCCCACACTAATCCCAGTAGTCCCATTAGTCCATTGTTTGAGCTGTTGTCGACATGAAATTGGTGCCACGCGTGACGATGTCATCACCGCAGGACATAGCCTGACCAAAGGCTGCACCGGCACCCTCGACCTCAATCTTCGGCGAGACGTCGGGCCCGTTGAGCTGCCGCTCGTCTGGCGGACTGAGTCGCAAAGAGCTTTGTCATTGCCATTATCGTAGAACGGCTGCTCGTTTCGCAGCTGCTCCTTTTGTGGATGTCCATCCAACTAAACGGGGGCGTTTGGCTTCCTCGACGAGAATCGGCAGTCTTCTCTTCCCATAGTCCCTTGTGTTTTGAATACCGAACAACGAACAACGAACAACGAAAAACGAAAAACCACAGTCGATTTAACGCAATCTGCTTGCCAAGTGGCTCACCCTGCTGCCTGCGTCTCTCCACGCGTGCTTTCTTCCTGATCCATACGACGTCTCACACTGTTTCCATGGCGACCCTCGCTAAACCGCACCGTCCTCGCTGGATGATGATCTGTTTCCTTCCGCTGTGTCCCCTGCCACCGCGTGTCGACTAGAAAGAAGCCACGAGGGGACCTTGGATGCCTCCTGCACTGCAAAGTCCTCCCTCAACCTCTCAACTCTCTCTCTAATCATCTCCGCTCGGACGGCTTTCTCATGCGCTTCCAGCGCGATCCGTCGAAGCTTTCGCGACACTTTGACCGTCACTGCGGCTTCTACGGCGGCTATGAACTCCTCTTGGCGCTCCTTCTGCTTGACGCATGCCCGGGCACGGGACCTTTGCGCGAGCTTTGTTCTTCGATCCGGCGCCGTCGCTGCTCTGAGCTTCCTTCCAAAGCGGCGGCGGTTCTGCGCAACGTCGTCTACTCGAGTTCTTCCTGATGGTCGGCCTCTGTAAAGAGTCTTCCGGGGTACTCTGGGAGAGGCAGGTACTTCAAAAGATTCTGGGGTCGCTCCCACATCCACAGTCGGAGCTCTGCTGGCGAAAGGAGCTGCTCGTCCAGACGCTGGAGAAGGTGATCCCCATCTTCGACAGTCGTCATCGCCCTCTTGGGAATGAGGCTGCTCTCCGCGAAGTCGCCCAATCTCTCGACAATACTCTTCGTACGCAATAAGTGCCTGCTGTTCCCCAGACGACAGCGCTTGATGTTGAAGACGGTCTATCACGGTCTGTGGATGGATGGAAGCAAGGATGGAAGCAAGGATGGAAGCAAGGCTGGGTGAGAGAGCCTGGCTCTCGGCCACATCCAAGCTCCCTCATTAGGGGAACGAACCTGCTTCTCGTCGATTCGCTCTTCCATCGCAGCCATGCGCCGGAGCAGCTGGTCCATCTGCTTCCTTCGGAGCTCCTCCCTCTCAGCTCTACTCATCTTCCAGCTTCCTACGCTTGCAATGATGACGAGAGGGCTTCGGGCATGCACGGATCGACGAATCGGTACTTCACCTCTGCTGCGCAAGGCAATGGCGCTGGCACCCTCTAGGTCTATCGCTCCTTCGGCACTCCCCATCAGCGCAAGATGCAGGTCACGATTGCAGCGGTGCAGCCGCTGCCGTGTGGGAACTCTCGTTGTGATGAAAGACTTCCAAGGCTTTTGGGCAGCGCCATCATCTGAGCAACCTCAACGCACCTTTTGCAACATTCGATTGTCTGCGCGGAGCCGTGCACATTCGTTCTCCTTCTCCTTGAGAAGTTCATGAAGCTTGGACTCCACTTTCGTCGACGTCTTCATGCTTGCCATGCCAGAGCCCAATTCTTTGCTAGTCACTTTTACGCCAGCCAGGACAATTCCGTCGCCAATCTCCTGCTGGCGATATCGACATGATTACACATGACGTGATGGGCCGTAAAAGGAGGAAAAGTCAACATACACCATGGCGCAATGCGCAGAGGTCATGCGGCGTTACGTCGCAAGAACATTTTGCAGCGATCCGCTTAAAGTACCGGATAGGTACTTAAGTACGCTTCCGTACAGATACTTTCTCATGTAGTTATTATACAATATGATGAAATTATATAAGTGCTTTCAACGGTCGTTCGAGAATGACGCCCGCATGTATCTCATCAGCAGCGCTGCACGCTATACCCGTACACCACAAGTTCAAGAGGCGCTTTCCCGCCGTCCCACTTTTGAATACAAAGGGCTTGTAGAGCAGCATGGCCATGTCTGACATGCAGGAGTCGCCGCTGTCGCCTCACGTGGACCTCTTCAGACTGCAGCAGCAGCAGCAGGCTCAGCTGAAGTGGCTCCACGACGTCTCGCGGCGCAAGAGAACTCCAGCTGACGAGAGAGCTGCGGTTGTACTGATCCATGGCGCCATCCGAGGCCTCCGAGGCGGCGTCCTTGGATCGGTGCAATCAAGAGGTATCGGAGGATGGGCATGCAGGGCCAAAATTTGAGGAGATCGAAGGAATTTGGCTAGAAAGTGGACGCCACTCGGCGCGTTTCGTTTGCATAGGAGCCAACCTCTTCACTCGATCTGCGCTTTTGCTGTGGAAAGTCATCGGAAGACGTGGCCGTGATCGCATTAGGGAGCAAACACTTCAAGAGAATGCTAATCGTCGCGGTCTTTTCCCGTTCAGAGAGTTTGACCGTCAAAGTACTGTTCGTCGAACCTGGAGACAGCAGCTTGATGCTGCGCTGCAAGACCCTGGTGCATCGGACCAGCGCTGCTGCTGCTGCTGCTGCTCCAGCCGGAGTTGATGCCGAGGTCGTCAGGCTCCAGGAAGGCATTTTTGAGGTGGAGTTGGTCGCGCCGGACACGTTGCAAGAGCTTGGCGGCGATCTGCTCTTCGTGGCCACCGATGGGGACGACTTCGTAGGCCAGTGCCTGGTGCCTTTGCAGCAGCTCTTTCCGACGTCGCATCGTGCCTCGTCCCGTCCTGCAACTTTGGATGAGCGGGATGTACACGTGCAACACAAGGAAGGCTGGTTCCAATTAACCTCTAGGAGAGGAGTTCCCCTTTCGGAAGAGGATGAGGTATGGAGAAGAAGGTGCTCGAAGACCCTGGACCGCCTCTCACACTTTCCTCTTTCCAAACCTTTCCCTAATCCTTTGGTAGATCCATCTCCGGGTCTCTGTGTATGTGCCAATGGCGCGGTATCGGGAGCCGCCACCACCTGTCGTAGGCTCTCAGCCTCAGAAGGGGAAGCAGCGAAAACCTGGATCACAAGGCGCAGCTCGGCAGCGACCCCAGCAGAGTGGAGGCAAAGAGACCCAGAAGAGACGTCTGAAAGTGCCCGGCGGGCCTCCGTCTTATGGACGGTCCCGAGGAATCAGCCAGGCGCAGAGAAACAAGCAGAATGACGTGAAGACGAAGCCGTTTGTGTCGACGACCACCGGCCAGCCGGCGAGAGAGATCCTAAAGTGCAAAGCAGAAGACGAAATCCTAGATCAGAAACACCGCGATCGATTGCAAAAAGTCAAGGTATGCAACCGTTTGTCAAAGGCTGCAACTGCAGCCTCACATTCATTCTTGACCTTATACCTGATCCTCTTGCTTGCCTTCCTTCCCGGCAACCTTCCCGTCTCTCAGATGGACATGGTGGATCGGATCAGGCATTTCGACGACCTCCGAGATAGAGAACTAGAAGAAGCGCGAAGAGAAAGCTCGCTCCGGGCGGAGATTATGGACTTGGAGTTGCGGGAAAAGAGGATAGACTTTGGCATAGACTCTTCGACCAAGTACCTGGAAGGCATGCTCAAAGAAGAGAACGACCTGGAACGAATAGGCACGTCACGGAGGCCGACCTCAAGCAGACCAGACACGGAGGCCGTTCGGACACACACGGGCACCCCACTGCTCGAAGAGTCCTATGCGGTGCTGAAGCACAAGCATATGCAGCTGGTGCAGTCCATTGCGGCGCACCAGAAGCACATCCAGGAGGCCGAGGAGGAGTACGCCCAGATTTGTGACAGACTACGGCGGGGATGCCTCGAGCAGCAAAGGCTGTTCACAAATCCAGGAGATCGGGAGGCTCCGGGGCCGGCGGATCTACGAGCCAAGTGCGTGGAGCTTCGCGCACAGATCAAGCAGATGGCGCTGGAGGAGAGCCGTGGCCTTTGCAGCTGGCAGGAGCTCGAGGAGGAGGCGGAAAGCCTCGCGCATGCACGTCAGAGGCAGGAGACCAAACTCGCAGAAGCGCTAGAAGAGCTGGACGCAATGCGGCTTGCCGCAGCGGCTGCTCGTCAGCGTTGCTTGGATATGGTGGCAAGCGACATCGAGTCGGACCTCCGCTTGCATCAAGAACGCCTTCGACATGTACTGAAGGTTGCGAAGGACGAGCACTGGCGCCCGTGAAAGCAACGGAGCCCGGAGACGCACGCCGCGCAGGTTCGGTTTGTGCGTATGCCAGCACACGTGATGAACAGCATCCCGAGCAACGGATCTCCGCGAGTATGAGCACCGAACTGAAGCTCAGGTGCAGAAAGGCAGCAAGTGATAGACGGTACCCAGGAAACGTTTTCCTTCAGGGCCTCGACACAAATGCTTGTGCGCTGGGAAGCTCGACCGGTTACATTTCCTCCGCCTTCATCTTGGCGGCTTCGTCCCAGATGGACTGGAAGAGGGCGGTGGACAGGTAGCGCTCGCCGAAGGACGGGATGATCGTGACCATGCGCTTTCCCTTGTTCTCCGGGCGGGCGGCCACCTTCAGCGAGGCGCAGACGGCGGCGCCGGAGCTGATGCCACAGAAGATGCCCTCCTTCTTCGCGAGCTCGCGCGCCATCTCGATGGCCTCCTCCGACGTCACTTGCACGACCTGTTGTCGGGAGGGGCAACGACTGTTATTAGGCAATTCCGATACCTCCCAAAAGAAGCTTCAGCAGAACGCGCAATGGTTCGTTACCTCGTCGAGGAGGCTGGTGTCGGCGTTTCCCGGCACGAAGCCTGCGCCGATACCCTGGATCTTGTGCGGTCCGGGCTTTCCTCCGGAGAGCACGGGGGACTCGGCGGGCTCCACGGCCACCACGACGAGGTTGGGGTTCTTCGGCTTGAGGAACTGCGTCGCGCCGGTGAGGGTGCCGCCGGTGCCGATGCCGCCCACGAGGATGTCGATCTTGCCGTCGGTCTGCTCCCAGAGCTCCGGTCCGGTGGTCTCGCGGTGGATCTTGGGGTTGTCCGGGTTGTTGAACTGCTGGAGCATGTAGCCCTTCTCGCCAAGCGTGGCGAGGATGTCCTCCGCCTTCTTCACCGCACCGCCCATTCCCTGAGCGTCGGACAGGTGAGGCCAAGTTAGCGGTCGCCGCAAAGCCTTGTCCCTGGGTTCGCGGGGGCCTCCTCGGCTTCGTCGCGTTGCCTTCTTCGGCCCGTACCTTGGCGGCGGGGGTGATCAGCACCTCGGCACCGAAGGCCTTGAGAAGCACGCGGCGCTCCATGGACATGGACTCCGGCATGGTGAGGATCAGGTCGTATCCCTTGGCGGCGGCCACCATGGCCAGCGCGATACCCGTGTTTCCGGAGGTGGGCTCCACGAGGGTGGTCTGTCCCGGCGTGATGTCTCCGCGGGCCTCGGCCTCCTGGATCATGCTCAGGCCGATCCGGTCCTTCACGGAGTTGCACGGCTCCATGGACTCCAGCTTGGCCAGGATCTCGCAGTCCACGCCGTCCGCGATGCGGTTCAGGCGCACGAGCGGCGTGCGGCCGATGAGTTCAGTGATGTCCGAGGCGATCTGTGAAACGAGAAAACCATCGGGGATATGGCTTTTCAGTGTAAAGGACTTTTTTTCTCTTCTGCCGCAGAATCGGATCAGCAGAATTCTCTTTCGCACCTTCGGGTGAGAGAGGCCAGTGGCCTTGTTCACGGAAGACACCATGGACGGCGTGACGCGCCGAGCGGAGAACGCAGCTGTGGCGCAAAGTGTCAGACAGACAGCGCGCTTCCGGTCAGATCCTCTTGGGAGAGATGCGGCGAAACCCACAGAAGATCGCGACGGAAGGTTCGGCTGTGCGTACCTGTGGTGGCCACAGCCGCTGCAAAAACGAGCTGACGAAGCATCTGGACCGGGGGGGCGCAAAGGAGTCGCGATCGAGAAGGGCTCAAGACGCGCGTCGGCCACGAACGCCGAAAGTCGAGCGCCACTCACCGCGCCAAAGGCTGCGCTGCTGCCACACCACTCGTTAGAGCAAGCGACCACGAGCGACCCAGAACTGTTATTCGGCCGTGGCATGGGCGGATAAGGCAGCCATTTCAGGGTG
>JAAMXY010004803.1:0-10892 GCA_019677205.1 Pinguiococcus pyrenoidosus
GATGCGCTTGGCCGATTTCCTCCCACCCACTTCCCCAAAGGTCCGTGCTTCGCAACGCCTGAGCTGAGCACTTGTGTTGACGCTCTCCTTCTCAGGTGGCCGGGCGCTTCGTGCCCTTCACCGCGTGCACAGCAGCATTCGAGCTGCACAGGTCCTGTCGCTACCCAGATCTGCAGATCTTCAGCTCTGCGGATTGCACATGGGCGCCTCACCTCTTGTGTGCCTCTCCAGGTCCTTCTGCTCGCCCTGCTCTTCGGCATCTGCACCTCGACGCCCAGGAGGCCCATGGCGTTGAAGCTGGGGTACACCATCTTGTACGTGCCGGACGTGCGCGCGGCCGTGGCGTTCTACGAGAGGGCCTTTGGCCTGGCCAGCCGCTTCGTCACCGACGAAGCCGACTACGGCGAGATGGACACCGGCAACACCACGCTGGCCTTTGCGGCGGAAGGCCTCGCGGACAGCAACCTGAGCGGAGGCTTCGAGCCGGTGCGCGCGCAGGACAAGCCCAAGGGCTTCGAGTTGGCGTTTGGCTGCAACGACATCGCGGCGGACCTGGCTCGCGCGGTGGAGGGCGGGGCCACTCTCCTCGAGGACGTGCGAGAGAAATCCTGGGGCCAGAAGGTGGCCTATGTGCGCGACGAGAACGGCTTCCTCATCGAGCTCTACCAGTGGCCTTCCCAGGCGCCGAAGACGGACGAGGCCACGGAGCAGGCGCAGGCGGTGCAAAAAGAGGCCAGCTGAATTCCGCCCGTCGTAGTCACGTCTCTTGAGGAGTGCAATCTCACAAGCAGCGTGGCGCTCTGGGACCAAGGGAAGCTGCTGGCCGACGTTGATTGTCGAGGGGGTGCATGGTGCTGGTGCCTCATGACACCGATAGGCTGATGATTGCTTCTTCCAACCGCATGTCCATGATATCCATGATGAAATTCCATCCTTCCTCAGAAGTTCCATCCTTCTTCAGCTTTGTGTCCACGTTGACAGCACTTCTCGCCCACAAGAGGGCACCGCAGTCCATGCTGCCCAGTGTGTATCACACGCACACGGAAAGGAACACTCACAAACGCACGCAAACTCACGCAAGGTCACAATCAGGGCCAACACGGGCCTTTCTCACGGAAGCGCCGCATTCAAAAAGCTTCTAGGACAGCAGAGCAAGTGCTCACGAGGGTGGCGTGTCGTTGTTAAAGCTCGTCGCCATACGCGACGAGGCCGGCCTCGTAGCCCTTGTCCCACAGCCCGCGGCATTCCCTGGCGTTCTCGCAGTCGAGGCGGCCGAGGCTGGAGCCGAAGAAGTCCAGCACGCGGCCGACGAGCAGGACGGCGAAGTAGAAGGTGTTGCCGCGGATGGTCCGCTCGAGATGCAGCTCTCGGATGGGCACGCCGATGGAGAAGCCGTCGTAGTTCTCCACGCGGTGCCACTGCATGTCGGGGTTGTAGATCGCGTCTCCTGGCTCAAGGTCCACGTACTTGATGGGCAGATGCGGCGCGACGTGCGACAGGTCGTGGAGCATCGTCTGAAAGTTGTTCTGCCCGCCGATGGCCGGCCCCATGTAGGGCGAGTACTGCGGGTCGAGGAAGTACCAGCGCTTGCGGCCGACCACCTGCACGAACCAGTTGTTGCCCAGGGCGCAGTGCCAGCCCGTGCCCGTGGTCAGCTTGCCGTCCTCGTGGTGCACCTTCTTCTGCCCGTCGAGGGCCCCATACTGCGTGCCATGGCCAACGATGAGCTGCGTGCCAAAGAAGGTCAAGTGCCTGGGCCCGCCGAAGCCCTCGTGAATGCGCTCCAGCTGCAGGTCCTCGCGCACCACGTCGTCAACGGCCTTCTGCAGCATCTTGGGGCTGAAGCTGGTGTTGCCGAGCAGCTGGTGCCGCGACTGCAGCGGGAAGAAGAGGTACTTGGGCTCCACGCCTTGGTGGATGGTGCGGAAGGCGTCGCCGAAGGTCTGATGGCGCAGCTCGAAGTGGTCCACCGACAACGACGCGTTCTGGTGCACCGGAACGACCAGGTCGCCAATCTTGGACGGCAGGAAATCCACGTCGCCCCAGTTGTCCACGGCGGGGGTATCCTTGAAGAGCCCGCGGACGACGGCAGGTCGACGCCAGCCATTGGTGGCCACCTTCATGGCGTCGATGGAGTACTCCTCCGCGCGGATGAAGGGGATCTCCTCTGGCTTATACTGGGGTACAGACGCGGGAGGAGACGTCAGACCGTCTGCATCGCCTCCCATCTACACGCATACACAGCAGCAGCAATGGCGCTGCGACGCTCGACGCACCCGAATCTGCCGGTTCACCCGGCAGTACTTGCCATGCGCCTCCACCGTGGCGCGCGGATTGCCAGACAGGAACATCATGTTGGCCCAGACGTGGCGCAGCGGCTCGCCGCGGCTCCACATGGTATAGAGGGCCATGCCCAGGACGGCGGCCGCAGCCAATGCCAGACGCGGCAGCGCCCTTGTCGCGGACGTGCTCTTCATGCCGGGCTGGGCTCACGCGCTGAGGTACAGCTCAGTTGCACGAGGAGATGTGCGGTGATCGCGCCCTGCGCACGTGCTCCAGAGCTGTGGTAAGGGGAGAAGATTGGCGCCTATCGGCGGAATGCGGACCACAATTTGAGATTTCCGCCCTTCGCTTCTGATCCGCAATGATGGACCATTCGCATTTCAAATGGATTCCTTCAGGTGACCGCCAGGCATGGGATTGGGTAAATTCCGCGGCAATCCCGCGAGCAATTCCGCATTCGGCCGAACACAGCAGCAGCAGCTGCTCGGAAGGAATCAAATCAACGCGCCCGAGGAATCGGTCGCGGCCAATGGGTATGTGGGAGAGCGTCACGGTCCGTGAAACTTTACTGATTCGCAGTACTTTGTGTCAACAAGGCTTGCCGGCTCCATCAACCACCGCCTCCGGACAGATGCGAAGACATTTGTGGCGGACCACTTTGTCGCATTTCGGATCCTCACAACACAAATCCCTCCGATCCCCTCCGATCGCTCCGTATTTGGGAGCGGGAAGCCATCCACCGGAACCGCGCGTCTCAGGCGCATCCGCGAAGCCGAAAGCTGCGTCCTGAAGTGAACGCCAACATGAAGGGATCGCTCCTGGGGACTGCGCTGCGACGCCTCTGCCTGCTCGTTGCGGCGGTGCTGCTCGTCTGCCTGTTCCGCCTGTGGAGCAATGGCGAGCCGCTGCGCCACGTCTGGGCCAACATCATGTTCCTCTCCGGCGACTTCACCGGCCTCGTGTTCGCCCTCGGGAAGTACTGTCGCGTCGACACGCGCATCGAGGTGCGCAGCGCCTGTTCTTCCACCCTCTCGCTGTCGAGCGTCGTCGGCGGTCCGAGATGCGCTCTCTCCCAAGCGCCCCCACCCGAACGCCTTCTTCATGGTGCTTCTTTTCTTCGTTCGTCCTCTAGTATCCCATGAGGGAGGTGCCGTTCATCCGCGCGGAGGACTACAGCTACGAAGCGCTGCGGGCGGCGACGGAGAATTGGCGCTATCCCGCCGTGGTCAAGGGCTTGTTCAAAGGCACCACGGCCGTGGAGAAGTGGGCGGACGTGGACTACCTGCCCTCCAAGATTGGGCACCTCGTGGTGCCCGTCCACCAGAACGCGTCCCTGGCGGTGGACAGCTTTCACCTGAAGCCGCAGAACTTCGGCGACGCGTTCCGGACGATTCATGCGGGCACGGAGCCCAAGTACATGTTCTTCCCCGTGCAGTCTCGGAAGCAGTTCGCCAACTCCAACTACTCCACCAGCGACCTGAAGGCGCAGATCAACAAGGTGGTGGCCGACGACCTCGAGCTCGACCGCATCTACAAGGGCTTCGGCGGCCCGTACCACTTCTCCTACTTCGGCTCGCAGCTCATCGTGGGCCACGGCACCAAGTTCGGATCCCTGGAGGGCCAGGAGAAGGTGCACCGCGAGCACCAGAACCTGACCACGGGCACCGGCTGGCACTGTGCCCTGGGCAACAACTGGTTCGTGCAGGTGGCGGGCAGGAAGCGCTGGTACTTCATCGACCCGAAATACTCCGCGTACATGGGCCCGGCCATCGGCGGCGAGGTCAACTATCAAACCATCCTGCACGACCTGTCCGGTGTGACCCCGCACCTGCCCGTGCGCTTCGCCGATATCGAGCCCGGCGACCTCATCTACAACCCCGACTTGGAATGGCACCGGATCGAGAACTACCCCGGCTTCTCTCTGGGCGTCCCGATCCGAGAGTTCCACATCGAGAGGAGCTTCCGCAACAACGCGTTGTACACGTCCTTCCTCATCGTCGACCAGATCCTGGGCAAGTTCGGCACGAACCTGGGACGGCCAAGCTGCACCGATGCCAAGGATTGTCTCCGCATCTGGCGCCAAGGCTACGAGGCCGGCGCCGCGTATGATGAAACTCACAACGAGCTCTGAAGACGTGTGAAGTCATCGTTTTTGGCGTTTCGATGGACAGGAAAGATGACAGGGGAAACATAATACTCAGCTGGGGAAGATCAGCAATCCTGTTTGATATTTTTTCTTTTGTGTTTGCGTTTTCTTTGCGTTTGCGTTTTCTTTCCGTCTTGGCTTTGCGATAGCTCCTTCCGACTCTCGCTCCACCTTCGATAGGAGTACAAGGACACGCAATCCTCTCCAGTTGGGAAAGCCTTTTGCGTCCCGCTTCGTTCCTTACTCGTCGTCTTCATCATCATCGCCTTCACCGACGAGATGCGGAAGCTCCCCTGTGTCCGACTTCACGTACTGGTACACAGGTTCTGCGTGATGCTCCTCCTCACCGTGATGATCACCGTGATCACCATGTCC
Source organism: Pinguiococcus pyrenoidosus (assembly GCA_019677205.1). Classification (NCBI taxonomy): domain Eukaryota; class Pinguiophyceae; order Pinguiochrysidales; family Pinguiochrysidaceae; genus Pinguiococcus; species Pinguiococcus pyrenoidosus. Next base: position 4,805 of record JAAMXY010004803.1, read on the forward strand.
ATGCCCCTCCCAAGGATGCTGGTATCCCTATTCAGATTGAGAAGATACGCGGGGGAGAGAGGTGTTAGCAAACCACTCACAAAGGACTGAAAAGCGGAAAAGCTGGAAAAGCTGGAAAAGCATAAAAACTGTCCACCTCGACATCGGGAGACTTCTTGATTACGTACCAAGAAAACAGCTCCATCCTGCTCAAAGCGGTAGAAAATCCACAGAAACGTCACCGTCATCATGATCTGCGGAGGAGAGACGCCAAATCAGCCGAAGGTGCAGGTGACCACAGCGGGGAGAGCCGCACCTTCCCCGTAACATCATGGATCCCGGACACCTTGAGCTCCATCTGCTCATTTGGAGGCGGAATCCGCCCAGCCGAGCCCATGCGTCGGATCTAAAGCCAGAACCAAAAGGCGTCAGAGGCCTTTCCTCAGCGACCTCCGATGCGCTCTCGGGCGGAAGTTGCGCAGAGCAGCGGTGCCGCCGGTGACGAACGCCAGAGAGGGGAGCTGAGTGGCCTGAAGGAACCTACCTGGGGGCGCCAGCGCAGCGCTTGCCTCAGTGACCGACGGAACATCGCAAAAGCACCGGAAATGGGCCGACTTCGCCGCGGCCGTCCAACTTTGGGCGTCTGAAGAGGCGGCGCCAACTGCGTGTTTGGTGTGCGCTGCTGGGATCCGCTGTATTTCGGCTGAATAATATATTTGAATAGTTTACTTTTTGACACTAACCAATGGGAAACTGTTTGAGAGAGATTGAAGCATAAGAATCCTTGCACAACCGATTGAACACCCCAATAAAATCTGAGCACAAATATTTAAATTGTTAGAAACTTTTTGGTCTTACCCACCCATGCTACACGGAGTGGAAACCGCTCGGAAAGCAGAATATTCTTTGATCGACCAGCAGCCCAATCCGAACGGCGCATTTGGATATTCTGTGCTTCAAAAGTCAGGATTCAATGTGTGGCAGCAAGACAGTTGGCGCGGCGTCATCCTGATCTTTTCAACTGCGGCGCTCTCGCGCACGGTGGCGCTTCGGAGTCTTCGCGCCTCATCTCGAGCTGAGTATCCCAGCGCGCTTCGGATCTCTCACTTTCCGAAGCCCCAGCGTGAGCTATACTGTGCGGAGGCTTTGGCGCCTTCGGAGTTCTTCGGAAAAGATCCATCGGAGACTTCGGAGGGCACTTCAGTTCCGCCTTTGGATCGAGTGGGGCGGAGCGCTTCATCCACTTGTCGCCTCGAAGCTTCTTTACCGACCGACAGGCGTCGCGAGAGCCGCGGCTGGCCCCCGAAGTCGTGCCGCAGCGCCTCCAGAATGAACCGGCTCTTCGGCAGCACCACGAAGCAGAGTGCGGAGGACGTGCGAGCGGCGCAGATCCTCCACTTTGACCATGTGTACCTCGCGCGGCTCGTTGGCTACTCGGAGGGCGCCTGCCCGGACCCGGTGCCCAGCATCGCGGACGACAACAGCACCATTCTCCTGCCCGGGCGCCAGTGCAAGCTGCACATGGACAGCACGGGCGTGAAGTTAGCGGAGACCATCGGGGCGAGCATCTCGGAGATGTTGGACCGCGTGATTTTCCGCTCGGGCTACTTCAGCATCAGCGAGCTGGCGTGGGATCACTCCGTCAGCGGCGTGAAGTTCAGCACGGAGAGCCTGTGGGTGGTGGTGCACGTCGAGAACTCGCTGGAGCTCGAGCGGGACATTCGCCTGCGGCTCAAGGGCGCGGCGGTGCCCGGTGCGAAGTTTCCCCTCTTCCAGTACGTCGGCATGTTCGCTGGCCCGACGAAGCCGAAGCCCTTCCAGCGCAAGCGGCCCAACTTGACGGAGAAGTCGCAGGGCAAGCTTCCCCCGCTCAAGGCCATGCGGCAGTGGGCCGTGGAGCACCATCGCGGAGCTCTGAAGCCCCTCATGCCGGGAGCCAAGGGCCGAGTGGACTTTGCGCTCGATCACATTCATCAGGGCCAGGTGACCTTCCCGGTCCTGCCCACGGGCGCTCGCGGGCCGGGGGGCTTCGGGGCCGAAGTCGGCGCGAACTGCACCCTGGTCATCAACTACGATGGCCTCCACGTCCAGTCCAACCACCTCAGCGTGCGGGACCTGCTGTTCGCCAGCGGCGTGCAGGAGATCATCATCCGAGACTCGCCGCACACGAGCAACGCGGACGTGGGGCTGGAGGTGAGCTCCAGCGACGGCATCTACTTCGTTCCCACGGGCATGACCACCATCCGGTACGCGCGCGCGGCGGTCGAGTTCTTCTGGAACCGCCATCGCTTCATGGTCGGCTTCCCGGCGATGCCGTGCAGCGTGCACGGACGCCAAGTCTTGAAGTGCCACACGCTGCAGGGCGAGAAGGACGCGCCGCCGGCACCCATCGGGAACCTCGAGATCGAGGACGTGGACGGCAACATCGTGAAGGCCGCCCCGGAGGGGCATCCGGGGCCGACACGCAGAAGAGGTGGCCGCCCCGCCGGCCCGGGCCTCAAGCGGCGATCCTCGATTTTTGGAGGCGGCAGCAGCAAACCGCTGCCCCCTCAGCGTCCGGAGGTGCTTGGCCACTGGGACAAGATCGTGAAGCACCAAGGGTGGCTCCTGAAGCGCGGCGGCGCCGCCAAGCAGTGGCTGCGGCGATACTTCGTTTTGTTCAGTACATGCCAGGGCCACTTCCTCACGTACTACTCGGACGTGCGGGATTGCCCGCTCTACAACGAGAGGCGAAGCGAGCGCAACACGGTCGACCTCTGCAAGGTGACGTTCATTCGGCCCGTCTCCACGCAGGAGGACTCGCCGGAGCACGCCTTCGACATCGTCACGATCGAGCGAGACTGGACGCTGGGGGCCGAGGACCACGAGGACATGGCGCTGTGGCTGCAGATGATCACGCGCGCAGTGGACGAGGACGTGAGCATCGTCCCCGACGACGAGCTCGAGTACCGCGTCAAGGCGCTGTCTGATCCGACGCAGTCGCTGTCGAGGAACGACTACAGCACGGTCCTGCGGGTCGGGAGCATGGGCGTGAGCGTGAGCCAGCAGCGGGCGGGGGACGAGCTGGCGGAGATCTTCTTCTGGTGCTACACGGACTTCTACAAGTGGAGCACCATCGCCCAGGACGCCAAGCTTGCTCTGCTGATGAGCGTTTTCAGGACGCCAGAATTCGACTCGAAGCAGGAGTTCATCTTCCGCTGCCCCATCTCTCCGCAGCTTGCGACGTCCATTGAGTACTACATCGAAAAGTTCATGAGCATCATGCACATGAATGGGGAGGACGCGGAGGACGCCGCGCCGTCACCAGGCGCAGCCGAGGGAGGCGCGTCGCAGGCCTCCGGGATCGGAAATGGCACGGAGGAGGAGGACCTGCTGGGGACGGGCACGTCGCACAATCTGATCGACAATGACTGGGTGGACAACGAAGCTGACAGGAGCGCCGAGCTGTCGGCACTCAATCGAAAGGCCAGCGATGATCTGCTGAACTTCAACTCGCTCGGCAATGGCGCCGCGGCCGCCGCCGCCGCCACGGCCGCAGCAGCACCCGCCACCGCCTCGGTGGGGGGCTCGCTTCTCAGCGACCTGGGCATTGCCGAGCAGCAGCAGCAGCAGCCTACCCCGGCGGCGCCAGTCGACTTCAGCGCGAGTCCGTTTGACGACGATCCCTTTGGCCAGAACGGCGCGGCCGCTGCTGGGAACGGGGTTCCCGCGGCGGCGGCCCTGGGCCTGCCGTTCGTGATTCTGTCGAGCTTGCCACACAATATCTTGAACGTCGTGGTGCACAAGGACGGTTCCATCATCCGCGACCCCAATTTCCCGCTGGAGGTCGACGCAAAGGTGGAATATCGCGGAAGCCAAGCCCGGATGACGCTCACGTTCCAGAACGCCATGCAGGAGACCATCACTGACTTGGCCGTGGGCCTTTCGGGCGGAGACCCAAGCGATGCGCTGCGGACGAATGACCCAGCCGTGGATCCGACGGAGATGCTGCCGACGCAGCATGCCCGATTCGTGCTCCTGTGCGAATGCATGAAACCCTTCACCGCGGCGCCCACGGTCACGGTGGCGTTCAAGAACGGCGCAACGCCGTACAAGTTTGATTTCGTTACCCCTTTCACCATCTCCGGCTTTGTGGAGCCCACCAACATGAGCCCTCCGGACTTCCAGGGTCGCTGGGGCACGATGAGCGCGCCTGGTCAGTTCATCCAAGCGGTGGTGACCCCGGAGAGCGGTGCCGCTCAGGCAGCGACGGTGACCGAGCTGTTCATGCGGACGAAGTCCTTCGGCATCTGCTCCAATGCCACGCCCAACGCCACCGGCGTCCTCTCGCAGTGCTTCGCGGGCACGCTGCGCACGGGAAAGGAGACGCAAGGTCCGGACGGCGAGACTCGCAAGGTCAGCGCCGGTTGCTTGGTGGTGGTGGAGACCAACGAAGCCGCTGGGGTCTACCGCCTGAACGTCCGCAGCGTGCACCAGTCGGTCACCGCGGCGGTCTTCCACGACTTGAAAAGCCAACTGGAGAGGGTGGCGCCGCTCTTCGCATAGATGCATTGTTGATGATCTCATTCGATTTGAACAGATCCCGCCACCGTGAAGACAGAGATTCGCTCCGCTCCGCTCTCCTTGGAGAGGCTGGTGAACGTTGCCTTCACGGGTTGCTGCCTGCTCGACGGACTGGCTGAGGGAGGCCAGAGCGGTGCAGTCTGTGGCTTGCATCTGGGAGCGTCCCCTAGGCTTGTCGGGGCTCGGTCGAGATGCGCTTTGCACCAGTAGAGGACGGTGGCTTCCGCAGCAGCATCTTGGGCGACATCGTAAGCATCAAAGCAGCAGCTTCCTTTCCTTTCCTTTCCTTTTGCTTGATGCAGGCTCTTTCCGGCTCGTCAAACACGCTTGTTCGGGAGGGGCCAGCGGACGTGAGGAGGACCTTGCATTGTGCTGCTCGTGAATGGCACAAAAAACGCCTCGAGTCGCACCAAACGTCCAGACCTCGCCAACCACATGTTCGCGTCGTCCAAAGAAAAAGATAAGACGAATATGGAAAGACGTTAAGACAAAAAAATATTTCAAAGTAGTTCATATACTATATATATCTTTCCAAATTAAAATATCATACATTCTTAAGAGTTTAATGTAAGACATGTAACGCTCAGGATCCTCCGTTTCCCGCCAAAAATCCTCCCGTTGGGACGGAAAGGCATTCAAACAAGATCCGGAAGCATGCCGGAGGCGGCCAGAGACGTGGTCGAAGACTTCGTCCGCAGTCCTCTCCGCGCCTCACCTGCATTCTTGCTCCGGCCGGCCCTCCGCGCGCGCTTCGTACCGCAGCTGCTCGCGTTTCACTCCGTGGGAGAGGGCGTCGACGGCCGCTTCCACGGCGTTTGCGTGCTGAGGAGCCTCCCCCTCGCGGTGCAAAGGCGATTCTTCCGCACAGTAGCCAGCGTGCTAGGGGATGTGCCCGAACAGCCCATCTTGGCGCTTTTGGAGCGGAGTGTCTCCGCGGATTTGGACCGCTTCTGCCTGCTGTCGTGTCTGGCCATCACTTCGCACCTGCGAGACTGGACTGGCGAGCCGCGGCGAGTTGAGGACCTTCGGCGACGAGTCCTAGGAGCGCTCGGAAGCAGCTTTGAAGGCGGGTTGAAGCGGCGCAGGCGCTTTTCAGCGGCGCCAGACGCCGTTCCGACCAAGAAACCGCGTGCTTCTCCAGAGACAGGGCAGGACAAGCTGGCGGCAGAGGCGGTGGAGGAGCCGCAAGAGCTCCGGCAAGAAGCGGTGGTATCGGAGGCGATGCAGCTGCGCTGCGAGGCCTTCAGAAGTGCCCTGGGACGCCAGGAAAGTCGCGGGAGCTTGCCTGTGGCCGACGTGAAGCGCTTGACGGAGGAGATCCTGGCTATTCTGGGCGAGATTGAGAGCACCTGTGGTGGCGGCGATACCTCCAGAGCGGTAGAATTGGGCTGCGGCCTCCTGGGCCTCCTGAGTGATCGACCAAAGGATGAGTTGATCGCCAGTTTGCTGCAATTCGGAGCGACGCCGACGTTGTCGTCGGCCTGCGTCAATGGGATCCTGCGCGGCATCCTTCTGCCGCGACTGCTCAGCATGTCCTCCGCGGCGC
>JAAMXY010004844.1:0-20241 GCA_019677205.1 Pinguiococcus pyrenoidosus
GCCAATCGGCAGCGCTGCGGAGTGAAGTTTCCTTGAGTTTGCGTTGCGCTTTGTTGTTGAGGTCGCCGCGTCAATGGCAGGGCTCCTCTGGCGAAGCCACCGTGGAAGGGCAAATACGTAACGGATTTTGATTGGCGGAGTCATGTTTACCCGGCCACGCGGATGCTTGAAGCTGCGCGGCGACTGGCCCCGCGTGGGGAGAGGATGTCGCACTGCACGGCGCTGTGACGTACTCTGGGGAGCGATTGGATTGGGTCGCACCGAAGACCACAGGAGGCGCTGGATACCGGGTGCGCACGTCTCGCGTCACACCCGCTTTTATGGCTGGGCTAGCCATCTTGAGCTGTGCTTCGCGGAAAGAAGAGCGCAAGGCTGGCGACGACGTGTGCGGCGGCAGAACGATTCCTCCATGTGGACTGCTGGTTGCCCTGATCTTGATTGGCTGTATGTGGCGTGCGTGTCTCCGGAGTTGTCCAATCACGGGTGAGTCGCATGACCTCACTCGGCGACAGCATCGCGGAAGCGCAATGGTTGGTGGAGATCAGCTTCCCGTTCAATTGGACCTCGAAAGATTCTGACAAGGTCCGAATGGGAATGCTGCCGCCTTGTTCGCGGCCTCGTGGTGTCGGGCTGCTCCAATGGGCGGGCCAAGAATATTCCGAATCTCACCCGGCTGCCAATCACTATCCACGACGTTCTTTCGAACTCGTCGTATCACTCATCCACCTCGAAGGGTGAAAGTAATCGATCTTCTCGGAGATATCGAATTGCTATGAAGATGTTTCAGTATTTATTATAAATATATTAGATGATAAATACAAATATGATTCCATTTCCTTACAAATTATTCAATTCTTTTCATTCCTTTTTCAAGCTCAAAGCAGACAAGTTACACCCAGTGTGGGTCTACGTAGGCCAGGCTATGTCGCAAGATCAGGAGCAGATCTGTGGTCTTCCGGGTCTCCTTTTCCCCTCGCAAGCAACCTCAACAACAAGCTGAGACGCCAGCAGCCACACGCGCGCTTCAAGCCTTCCGCCGCGCCGCTGGCCAGTCCCCTCGACTCAGCGCGATCCCAAACGGGCGCTGCAGCCCTTTGCAGCCAGGCGCAGAGACGTTCGGCGGCGAAATCGTAGGCGGCGTCCCCGGCCAAGTTGCCGCCCCTCTCGACAGCACTACAGGCCGGAAGCCCCAACGGGGACCGCCAGCAGCCGCACTCTTCAGCTCGTGGCTCCACGTTGGCCTTGAGAACAGCCCTGCGGAGCAGCAGCCGCCAAGCGACGTCGGATTCCGCGCCGCTCCTGGACCCGCCCTGCACGCATACGTTGACAGAAATCGAGCGGCGAGGCACAGGCGGTCGCGAACATGGAAGTGGCAGACGTGGACCTCTGCGCCCCCTACAGCGCGCAATTCGACCCGCTGTTGGACCCGCTGATCAAGAATGACTGGCTTGCCGACGAGCTCCTCCAGGTGAGTGGCGCCCAGGCGGCCGTACCCCTTCTGCCGCAGCGCGAGATCCGCCGCGGGCACGGGGCGGATCCTGGCGGCGCAAGCGGAAGAGCAAGCGAGACGTCATGCGAGCCAGTTCCTGACACCTGATGCCGCAGGTGGACTCGTTTGACGAGCCGGAGCCGGCCGCAGAGCTCATGATGGACCTGGAGGGGATTCTGGGCCTCGAAGACGAACAAGACATGGACACCGGAGACGGCAGCGGGGCCTGCACCGAATCCGAGACGCAGTCGGCCACCTCCGAGATCCTCGACCCGGCCCTGACGGACGTCAGCGCAGAAGTCAAGGGCGACATCAACATGGCGAAGCACGAGCGCAACGGGACCAGAAAGTACGATGGCAAGACCCGGGGCAGTGGCGCCGGCCGCGGCGCCCAGGCCCCCAAGCCGGCGCGGGCCGCTCGCCAGGATACCAGCGCGGCCCTGCAGGGAGACACGTCGGTTCAGAAGAGCGCCTTCTGCAAGGCGAAGGCACTCATTGTCGAAGCTCTCGAGCGCGGCAGGAAAGAGGCGGAAGAAACGACCTCCTCGAAAGCGCCCAAGCAAGTGATGGATCCGCTCCTTGACGCGGCCGCGCTGGGAGAGAAGCGGGCGCGCAAAACGGTCGAGGCCGGCGCGGACGCCCCGCTGAAACGGCAGCGGACGGCGGGTCCGTCGGCCGCTTCGGGCCAGACCGCTCCGAAGGCCGCGGAGGCTTCGGGAAGGGACGCCACGGCCAAGCGGCCGAGTCCGTTCGCACCCTTCTACCAGCCGCTCTCCAAGAAGCAGATCACCGTGGCTGACCGAGCGCGGGTGAAGAGCCAGGTGCTGATGTACCTTCGAGCTCGGCACGGCACCGTCGGCCCCATGCAGGTGCACAGCCTGACGGCGATCGCGGAGCATTTCGAGCAGTTCCTGCTCAAGATCAGCACCAGTAGGGAGAACTACCTCAGCTTCTCGAACCCGTCGACACTAGAGGCCAAGGTGCAGCAGCTGCAGGATGCCATGAAGATACAGGCCTCGAGTGTGCTGCGCCGTTCCGAGGTGCTGCTCGAGGCCCGGAGGCGACCGCGGCAGCCAGGCTCCGGCCAGCTCGGGGGCTCCGAGAATGTGATGCAGAATGGAAGCGGTACATGTAAGCTGGAAGGCAGCAAGGCCCCCGATGGGATCCGCATTCCGTTGTCGGAAGGCCGCAATCCGCGTGGGAAGGACTTGAAGAAGGAAATGGGCCTGGAGTCCCCGACCAGCACGGCCGCGGCGTTCGTGGACACGGTGATCACCACCAGCCCTCCGCTTCTGGAGATATCGGAGAGGTGGACGCAGGCGGAAGCAATAAGCTGTGATCTGCACGGGCCGTGCATCTCAGTACGAGCAGTTCGCGTGCTCGCTAAGTCGGAACAGGGCGAGAAGACCTGCTGCCGACGAACTAAGTTTTACCGCCTGCGCATCGAGCTGCCGAATCAGCGGACGCGCCGCACGAAGGCCTTCCACGCAGACATGTCACCGGCAGAGGTGTTCCTAGTGCAGAAGACATACAAGGATTTTGAGAAGTTCGCAGAGCAGCTGGAAGCCGTCCGGGGACGCTTCCAACCGGAGATTCCGTCGCTTGCCGTGTCCGGCGGACCCAGCGACGACGACAGCACCAGGCATAGGTCCAGAGCACTCCCGGTGCAGCTCGAAGAGTGGATCACGAAGGTCTGGCGGAGATACTTGTCGGTGCTAGAGAGCCCGGAGAAGCATTGCGAGCAGCACCACGCGATGTTCAAGGAGCTCGTGGTAGCCTTTCTAGAGCTCGACAGCATGCTCCCCATCATGGCCGACTGGGGATCCGACGACAGGGACGGCGAGCAAGCATCGAATCCCCAGAAGGCGGTGGAGGAGATTAAGAAGGGGCTTCAGCGAGGCGAGTCGCTCAAGAACTTGAAGAGCATCTTGGGACGAGTGAAGGACGAGTTCGAGCCCAGTGCGCTCCTCGCTCGGGAACGGGAGTCGATTATGTTATCTGTTCGACCTATCTTGCACGCTCTGAGATCCTAAGAGACGGACAGAGAGAATTCGTCAACGCGTGCCGTATAGATCATTGCTCTATCCTCCTAGTCTGGATTTGTGCAGTTGTGAATGTTGTTCAAGCTCATGATATTGAAACGAAAGAAAAGAAGGTAGGACCGTTGCAGAAGAGCGACCTTCGCCTGTCGCCGGGAATAGTTTCTGGTCGTCTCCGTGATACTGTGTTTGTAGATTGCGGGTGCATGCAAAGGCGTCAGTGGCGTGGTGTAGCATTGGAAGGAAGAAAGAAGTGATTTCGCTGAAGAATTGTGAACCAAGGAAGAAGACTTCAGGAGGACCAAGTGAGCAACAGCAGTCTTTGGCTACATGATCCCGTCGGGATCGCCACCGGGATCTGCACCGGCGGAGCAGCTGCAGCTGCAGCTGCATCTGCGGCTGCTCCGCCTCTCCATGCCTTCCGCCAGGGCGAAGCCTCCGGGAAGTAGCGCTTGGGCTCCTTTTCTCCTGCGCTCCTACGCTAGAGGCCATTGCCTACCTACGTCATAAGCGCTTGCCTTTGCGACTGGCGGCTTGCTGGGAGACTCGGCAAGCGTCCGCTCTGGTCATGGAATTGGCTCTCGGGACTGACGCCGAGGATCTGCTTGGACATGACGCTCCGTGCTCTCCGCTGCATCCGCTCGGGAGGCAGTCTCTTCTCGACGTAGGCGTCTTTTTCGTAGGCAGCCTTGTAGTAGGTGTGCATGGCCTTGGCCTTGAGGCGCAGGCTCTGCTCCTTGCTCATCACCTTGAGAATCTCTTCGTACGAAAGCCTCTGCTGAGTTCCCTGGGTGTATCTCTGGCGCTTCGCGCTCTTCGCTCTCAGCCTCCTCTCTTCGCGCCGTGCCGCCGCCGCCGCGTCGCTCAGTCGAGTCCGGGAGAGGCTCCGATTCCCGAGGCGCACGAAGGGCGAGAAGTACTCGCTGCTGGTCGTCAGCAGCCTCTCCTGCGGCCTGGCGAAAAGGGCCGAGCTGGAGCAGGTGCCGTTCCCGCCGAGGCCAACACGGGTCCAGTCCGTTGGAGGCGGGGCAACGATCCGCGGGCACCTCTGTGCCATCTGCTGCGCCCTGGTCCTGTGCATGTCCTCAAAGACCTTCTCGTAGGAGTCGACGGAAGCCGTCTCCAGCTGCACCTCGGATGCTGCCTCCAACTGCACCTCGGAAGCGGCGCTCGACCCGCCGTTACGGCTTCGACGTCGACGACCGTCCAGCGCCTCTTCTCGCGCTTTCAACCTGGCGGCTTCCTGAGCCTTCGCGACCGCGGCGGCTTTCTTGTCCTTGGCGAGGATCTCCATGAACTCGGCATGGGCTCTCTTGGCGCCCTCCGTCTGCTTCCCGAAGCTCCACGGAGCGTGCGCGATTCGGTGGAGATTCAGGAGATACGCCCGCCGGCCGTCGTAGAAAGGGTTGTACTCGGGGTCGATGTCGTCAACGTTGAGGAAGTCGATGAACTCGGAGTAGCTGATGCGCTCGTCCTCGTTCACGTCCATGGCCTCGAAGACCATCCGCAGGTCGTCTTCCTTGGCGCAGACGTTAAGCCCGCCCGGGCCGAGGGCGGCGGCGAACTCGTCGGCGCTCAGGAGGCCGGTCATGTCTTTGTCGATCTGCTTGAAGATGTTCAGCAGGTACGCCGTCTTCCGCTCCACGCTGTCGCTCTCCTTGGACATCCGCAAGCGCTGCGTAACCTTCTGCAGCAGCGCGTCCCGGACGAGCTCCGCCCTGGGGTTTGTCCGGCGCAACTTGACGCCCTTCTCACGCGCCTCCTCCCGCATCCGATCCAGTGGCTGGCTGAAGGCCGTTTCTCTCGTCAGGGCGCTCTTGAATTCCTCCAGATCGAGGGATCCGCTCTGGTCGGCGTCGAGGCGCTCGAAGATCAGACGTTGCTCACGCCTGGGAATCAGCCTCTCCAGATTCCGGCGCTTGAACGTCCGACTGAACTCCTCCAAGGTGATCTTGCCATTGTGATTCTCGTCAAACTGGCGCGAAAGGGGGGGTGCAAGGTAAGCAAGCCGCTCGGCCTCGACACCCAAGCCACTCGCGCTACGTACCGTGTGGAAGAAGTCGCGGACGCTGCCGTACTTGAGCACGAGGAGCTGCTGCAGTCGACCGATGGCGCGATCGAGCCGCATCAGATCCTCCTGCTCCCGCCCTCTCTCGCGCCGACACTCCGCATCATCCAAGTAAAAGTGGTGCCTGGGCGGTCTCCTGGCCACTCCGATCTCCGAGCGCTGCTCAGGCTGCCAATTTTGCTCGCTGGACGCCAGGCTGCGGCCCCAGGTGGCCGTCTGCCGTTGGCGACTCCGCAGCACTTCGGCTCGTTTCTTGGCGTCGAGCGCTTCGTCGCGCTGCTCTTCCGTCTGCGGAGACTGCGCTGCATTGGGACTGCTCGTACCTGCACGTGGCGTCTCGGATGCCAGCGCACTTCGGTTGGAGAGGCCCAACTGCACGCGCGACTTCCGCCGCGCCGTAGGCATGCTGGCTCTGTTCAAGCTCCTTGAGTGAAGGCGGCTCACGTCCACCACAGCACGGGCTCCCTGAGCTCTACCATCGAAGGGGGAAGCTTGGAGGGACCGCCGAACGGGCGGGCTCAGCTGGCGAAAGGCGCTTTTGGCGCTCCAGAGGGAACGAAGATCCCCGTTTTCTCGGTTTCGGGTTTCGGGTTTTGGCGGCTGGGTGCCATTTGGGATTCTGTCACCGGGAGAAACGATGACTTCACAGTGGTACCAACAGTGGGAGCGCGAACTCTGCAGAGTCCTTTTCCTTCCTTCCTTGGCTTCCCGTCGTGGTTCGGAGGGCCTCTGTCTCTGTGTCTCCCTCCGAGGGAAATGGGCGGCGAAGGCCTGCCAGAGGAGATGCGAGCTGAGCCTCGCTCTCGGCAGGCACGCAAGCGGGGGCGCCAGGTGCCGGACTGGAGCAGCGGTTTGCCTTTCAGCGGCGCTCCCAGGCGGACCGCTGCAGTGGGCCATGCTCCCAGAGAGCAGCAGCTGGGGTCTCAACGGGTGGAAACCAGATGTGAGAAGGCACGGGGAGATGTGGTCTTGCGCAGAGGAGCCTGGGGCGACGGCGACGCAGTGCAAAAGGTTGCCGCGTCCGTGGCCCAGGCAGACGCTGCCAAACTCGCCAGTCTCGCGAAGACCAACGCCTACATCGCTCGGCGAACACTGGAGGATCAGAATGCCAAGCGAGCAGCTGATGCGCACGACCATGCGGCGGCGCTTGCAAGTCAGGCAGATGAGGCGCTCTCGGCGTTCCAGGCTCATGCGGCGTACGTGGAGCGGGAAGGCGAGGCGCTTCCTTTCGAGCAGCGAGTGAAGGCCCGCGAGCGCCTACGACAGCTCAAGGTGGACGCCGATGGCAAGGCGAAGCTCGCGGAGAGCGCTGCCCGTGACGCCCAAAGTCTGCGAGCGGAGCTTCTTCCGGATGTCGCCGCAACCGAGGCGTGGTGGGCGGCTCTGCTCGAGAAGCTGCGAGGAGACGCGGCCGAGGCGTCCGCAAGCACAATCCCCTTGTGGGTCCTCTCTGCGCCCCACCCAGAGAGACCGCTGGGTGCGATCTTCTACGCCGCCTTGTCTGCAGACGCCGCGCCACCGGCGACGGGCTGGGTCAGCTTCGCGCCCAATGACCCCTCCACAGTTGTCCTCGAGTCGTCGACCAAGCTGCCGCGCCTCGGCACCCCAAACGGACCGCCGAGCCGCCAGAGGACCCAAGTGGCAGCGGTCAACGTGCAGGGCGCCCGTGAAAAGATCGTCAATGGTCGCTTTACGGAGTTCGGCAGATTTGACGACGTGCGCCGCTACCGCAACGCCGAAGGCGTGACCCTCTTCCGTGCGCAGCTGCGAGAGTCTCCCATGCTGGGGATCACGCGAGAGAACTGCATCGATCTCATGAGCGACTCGCCACAAGAGCGACCAAACGTAGCAGAAGATGATGACGGTACAGAGCCGAACCGTCTGGCGGCTGATGTATGGCGCATGCTACGTCCTCGCCTCGGCCAGAAGATGGATGCGCTGCAGGCGACAGCCCAGGGACAACACCGAGTCGCTCATGACTTTGCTCTCATGGCCTTCGCCGGACTGCGAATATCGAACATGCTCGCACGAGACTACGGCATCCAAGCCGCCAAAGACCGAGGGAGGCCGTCTTCGCGAGTTGCTTTGCCGCGACTCCACTACCAGGAGGACACCGCAGATGGTCTCGCCGTGAAACGTTTCAACGTGAAGCCGGCAGAGGCTCCGCCGCTTTGTCAGAATTGGGTACAAAGGCGCTGTCGCAAGTCCGTCAACTTGTGCGCCGGCCGGCACTACTTCCTGAACCAGCACGAAAAGAGCTCGAACGCAGCGCGAAGGCTGCAGAAGGCGGCCGAGGGGGAGCTCAAGCTGATGTGCGCCATCGTGCTCCGCGAGGTGCTCCGGTCCAAAGTAGAAGACTTCACCAAAGGCCTGTCCCGACGCTTCTTGCACTCCGAGGGCAGAGACCTTCCCGACGCCGACGTCGAAGCTGTGTTCCCCTTGTTCGACCAGCTGCGCCTCGCCAGCGTCCGCGCTGTGGAGCTGATCCGCAGATGGCGTTCAGCCGCGAAGCCTGTTCAGCCCCATCACGACACCGAGCAAGACTCCCCCGATTACACCAACAGCTTCGGGCTTGAAGGTGACGGGCGTGAGTGGGTCGTCACGATTCTCGTACCCGGCGAGAGGCTCTTCAAGGCCTCTCCAGCCGTCGTGAGCAGCAGCGCCCGGTTTCGCCGCGACGCCAATCCTGAGAAGCATGCAAAGGTAGAGCGGTACATCGGAGTGTTTCCCACGCGGACCGCTGCGCTCCAAGCCTTCCAAGCGGCTGTGCGCCGTCAGGCGAGAGCCAGCAATACCGACCCGGCGCGTCTGCCGAATGCGCGGGTGCTTCTGCGCGCCTGCGGCAAGCATGGCGTCGTGTGCAGCCAGGGCAGCCCAAGGCGTGGGTGCGAGCAATGCGAGGCCAGAGCACTGGGCAAAACGCGACTCTTTCGGCGCACCTATGTCTTTGGCGGCGAGAACTACCTGCTCAAGATTGCAGAGGACCTGGCCTTCCTGGAAGACTGTGAGCCGCTGGCTCGGCGCTGTGGCCGAGGCGTCTGGGCAGACAACCCAATGCTGCTGACGCCGCTGGATGCGCCGCTGGCGCAGCTACAGATCTTTGCAAACGGCGCGGCTCGCTGGGAGGACCTTCTCAAGCTCGGGCCCTGCTTCGACGCCGGAGAAGCGTCCAGAGTGGAAGTCCTGGCGCTCTCGCGCGTGCGGCGCGCTCAGCAAGATGTGCTTGACGAGGTGGCCAGCGCCAAGTGGATCGCCGGGCGAAGCTCACCTCCCTCTCCGCAGCCATGTGACATCAGCCACGACGGCCAAAAGGAAGAAGAGGATCAAAAACTTACCATCTTCTGGCATCGTAGCGCGGCGCTGCTGCAGTGGCAACGACGTCGGCCGCTCTTCGGGCGACATCCGCAGGAGTTCTGCCAGGTCGGCGCCGAGTGGTCCGGCCTCCGCCATCGCGGTCGCGCCAGTCGCGCCTTTCACTTTGCTCGCAAGCAGCGCGAGCGCGGCATCGCGCTGATGAAGGAAAGACAGGCGCTCGTCGTCCAGATCCAGAAGGAGCTGCGGAAGCACCTCGCAGAGCTTCATGAAGAAAGGCTATGTGCGCTGATTGCCAAGGGCCACGGACTGCGCGGACCTCGCGTCGATCTCGCAATTCTGGCGGCCACGACTTGCTTAAGTCGCTGGCGAGACTGGCGACGAAGCGCTCAGCAGCTTCAGCGATGCATTCGAGGTTTCCTTGCCCGCCATCGAGTTGCTTCTCTAAAACAGCGCCGCTTTGAAGAACTTCTGCGAGCGCGACAGCGTCAGGAGGCATGCGAAGTGTTAGCCCGAACAAGCGCCAGAGACTGGATACGTGGAGGAACGCACCGGGCCGTCCGACGCCGCATCTCACGGTATCGCGACTTTGGATATGCCCTCGCTCGGCGCCTGCGAGATGGGCGCTTACACCTTCTCAGCGTGCGCAGCTCGGAGCGCCACGTTCCCGAGAACTTGCTGATACCGCGCCGAGCAGAGGCGGACGCAGGACACAAGAAACCTGAGAACTACGTGATCGAGACGTACGATCCTCTCTCTGGCGATCGAGTCCTGCGGCATTTCCCGAACGCCATCGCCGCTCACTTCCGCTCGCGGTCGTCTCTGGGAGGCGCTTTCCGCACTATCCAGCCGCTTCGTCGAGCTCGTCTTCTAGATGATGCTGCTGGCAGCAAAATGCGTCTCCGCGACTGCCTTCGTGACGATCTGGCTGCGTGGCGTACGAAGCTTTCCAAGGCGACGACCGCAGCTGAGGTTCTGCGACGGCGTGCCGAGGTCGCCGCCATGGCGCACCAGGACGCGGAGTCCGCGTGCCATGAAGCGACCATAGCATGGCGGTGGGCGACGGATGCGTCCGCAAGTGCCTTGGCATTCTCAAAAAGGGCGGTGCAACTGTTCGAGAACCTTGACGAGGAAGACTGGCGCCAGTCTTACGACGCCTTTGAGAATGCATCGGCCTGGAGACTGCTTCGAGAACGCCGCCGGCAGGAGAAGCTGTCGCAGCGCTGGCGCGGAGAGAGCAGCCTTCGTCGCGACGTCGCCCTTGCCGCGGCGCAGGACTTCGCCGAGGAGCTAACGCAGCTGCAGCACATACAGCAGAGGGTCGCGACGGGACAACTTCTGGTCGCGAACGAGACAGCACTGGCGACACAGCTCTCCCACGTGGCAAGGCACGCCCGACACAGAAGCCACGACTTTGGACGTCGACTGCTCAAGGCCGTCGAGCTCCGGAGAGACCCTGGCGGCGCCAACACGCAGCTCTCATGTTGCTTCACGGACGACCATCGCTCGTTTTGGCGCCTGGAGAAGCGTACAATGCTCCGTCTTCCGATGGATAGGGACCGTCGCCTTATCATCGTCGCCAACTTCCTGTGGAACCACGAGAGACAAACGTTTCTCATCCGCATTTTCGTGCCGGGCAACGTCAAGTACTGCGTCGACTTCCAGCTGCCGCCGAAGCATGTCGAATGGCTTCTCACCGATCGCAAGCGTCTCGACTTGATGGAGCCACTGCCCCAACAAAAGAGCTACGCCCTCGATGCGAACGTCCGCCGCGAGCAACGGAGAGGCATCTCCGCCGAGCTTGCGCAGCTCCTGCACTACAGTCCGCACTCGGACGCGGTCGAGCTTCGGCGCTACAATTTCTGGCTCCATCGCGACAGCCTAGAGCGACGCTTGCGATTCCGAGGAGAGGCCGCCACATCCATCCTGAGGACGGTGTGGAATCTCAGGATCACCGACGTGGTGGAGAAAGGCTGTGGGAGCCTGGTCTTCCACGGATTCGACACTTTCGCAAGCAAGGCCGTCACGTTCGAGGCGGACGTCGAGCGGCTCAGCGGCAACGACCAACTCCTTCGGCAGCTCAGCCGGCTAAGTGCGCAAGCGTGCAAGTACCCTCAGCGTCTGCTCAACGAGTTCCTCGCCAAGCTTCCCGCCAAGACGGTCCCTCTGCTGCGGCTTCATCGGCGCATCTCGGGACAGCGGCTGTCGGTGGCGCTTCGCAGATCGCTAGGCGGAGGCGTGCTCATCGCAGCGCGGGCGGAATCTGGAGAGCGCTTTGAGCTGCACATGTCATGGGCACATCTTCGCGCAGCTTTGGTCTCCGCCGGCAAAATGAGCTTGATGGCGTCCGGGCGGCAGAAGGAGATGTGCGAGTTCCTCGTGGAGCATCTGCAGCTGCGGACTGAGAAAGGCAGCGAAGGACGGCGCCACCTGTGCTATCGAGAGCAAGTCGATCCCGAAGATCGCTGCGTCGTGCTGGCAACGGGATTGCTTGAGCATCGCCTGGGAAACTTCGCTTTGTCTATCGGACGCCTTGATGACGGCGACCTGCTTGCCATCCTACGGCAGGAAACGCCTTTCCTGCGACATCGCCGCATGCAACAAAACGAAGCGTCCAGCATGCAGAAAGAGGCTACCCTGTCGCAGCATCTACGGGCTCGGCGGCGTTCCTCTGAACTTCTTGCTAAGGAAACTCGCGCGAAAGCGAAGCGCTCGAATCTCAGGACCTTACTTGCTACGGTCGAGACCCAGCGGCTTAATGCCGCGACGCAGCAAGCCCAGAGGAGACAACGACAAGAAATGCGCTGGCTTGCAGACGACATCGACAAGGCGATGCGAATGTCTCTCGAAATCGCGGCATCAGATGCTTTGGCATCCTCAGCAGGCATGGGGAGCCGCCGACCTTTCTTGCTCCTCAAGACGTCGCCAAGTTTCTACAAAGCCGATTGCCGCAATGCCAAGTCAAGCAAGAGACTGCAGAGGTGTCGAGCACCTCCAAAGAAGCTGCCGTCCTGGTATGTGAGCTTCTGGGGCAGTGGACGGATGGAAAAAACGCCGCTTGCTACCGAGGACAGTATGCCTTTGCGTGCAAACGGGGGTCCAAACGAAAGTCCACCGCTGAGAGTCTTCCTTTGGCGTCGTGCCCTCGGGCGTCCACCTATGGTCGTCGCGGCGACATATGTTGCCCACGATCTCGTCGTTGAGTTTGCGAGTTACGATCCAAGGACGTGTCAAGTATCTTGTCGTCGAATGCCGCTCTTGTCCTTCCAGGAGCTTACGTCCCGTGTCGCGAGCGATGCAGTGGACGCAGCAGCACTGTGTGTATTGGAGGCCAGAAAATGCAAGGCCATTGTCGACGCCACCGATCGCGCCGGAGCCCCGAAGGGAGGCGCCACAGCTGCGCCAAAGGGTCGTCGACGCGACCCGAGCGCTCCATTCACGTTCTTGCGCATCTCCGAGCAGCTGGCGCAGCGCATCAGCAAGTCCCCCTCCTTGAGCATGGCAAGCGTCCGCGAGTTCCTCGGCGTCGGTCCAGATGCGGCGCTGCGTCGCACGTTCTTAGGCGGCGCCATCATCTTTTCTCGCGACTTTGGTGCTCGCAACGCACGCGCTTCCGACTGGTTCGCGCCGCGGCACTCTGACTTTCGCGGGCCGGTGGTATGGATGAAGAATGGCGGCGGCGCCGCCGCAGACGCTCTCTTGATGACAGATGAGCGTCTCAACGAGAGGTTTGGCGACAGAGTGGCGCAGCGCCGTAGACAGCGGAGAGAGCGGCGACGCAACATTGACGTCGCCAGGACCGCCCTCGTGGCACATCTGGAACAGCAAGCCGCTCTCTTGCTTCCGGCGCTATTGCGGGCTTGCTGCGGGCTGAGTGACGTGTCGCGACAAGACGCCGCGGCGCACTTCTTGCGACACGTGCGCAGCCTGGCGGCCTCAGATGGCGTCAGAAGCGTCCAGGATGCATATCCAGACGACGCCGGGGACGACACAGAGGATAACGAGTTCTTCGAGGAGGACCATCAGTTTGGGGAGCTTGCGGAGGTCACGAAGCTGCGGCCGTACCTTCTGTGGCGTGGGATTCTCCTAAAGCACTACGGCGTCTGTGGCATCGCTCCCGCCGCGTGCCCGGTGCCGTTCTGCGCACACATGCGGGAGCTCTCCGCTTCAGAGCGCGAGAGCGCCGTCGACGCCTCGATTCCTCTGCGATGCACTTCGCGGTGCACCAACTTGAGATCCGAAGAGCCGCCAAAGACCACTTCGCTTCCCGCGTCCAAGGCGCGCAACTTCAGGAAGCGACGGAAGGAAAAGATGCAGCTACTATCCAAGCTGCGGCTGGCGCAGCAGCTGAACGTGGCCAGGAGCTTCAACTTCTGCGAGAAGCGGGAAAGCGTCGCTGTGGCGCCAGATGGCAAGGCGGCTTCGGCGGCGCCGCCGCCGCCGCCGCCGATCTCGAAGCTGCAAGTCGCGAAGGACGACACCGAAGTTTCGGCGTCGCCAGCAATTCCTAGGGAGCCGGAACCGGCATGCGAGGACGGCGAGGGCAGGTCCGCCGCGGTGGTGGCTCAACTACGGATCGATGCCGCCTCTTTGATGAATCTCGTCGGCGACGAGGAGAAAGACGCGGAAGGTACGAAGACCGTTGGTGCGATGCGATCATGAAGTTGCGAATAAGACAAACCTGTGATTGTCAAAGGTGCCGAGGCCGGCGTGATTCCCGAACACCTGATGACGAATGGCGCTGTCGAAGACGGAAGAGTTTTCTTCGAGTGGATGAAACGTCGCTGTCGCTTGCAGTCCGCCGCGGACGCCGGATCGTCGGCAAAGCTTGATATGCACTTGGATATGCAACACCTGACACGAGCCGTTCGCATCGGAGCTCATCGCGTCGTGATCAGTGTGCGGGAGGTGGCGAAGGAAGCAACGATTCGCGGTACTCGGACTGGGCAAACGAAGCCCACGTTGAAGGCGACGCCTCGGCAGCCAGTCAAGGCTGGACTCACATACATCCCCAACGCTGGACACGCACCGGACAAGTTTTGGAAGCACCTCGCTGGACTTGACAAGGCGCAAATGGTGCAAATACCGCGGCCGGTTGGGCGCGCTCTTCGCCGCGTATCCGCTGGATGCGTTGATCAGATTTCACGTCCACAAGCGATGCGCTTCGGCGAGCGCCTTGGCGAGCGCCTTCCGCGTTGCCAAGCATGGGAAGCTGGCCAGGCGGGCTTGGCGAATGCTGCCGACAGCCTCCCCTTCTGCGTCAGGCTCTATGATCCCGAGCAGGGTGCCACGCACGAGCTGCAAGTGGCAATCCAGGACCTTCAGGAAGTTGGCCTCATCCAAAATGTCAACGATCTCCGACGTGCTGAGCTGGCCCGCTTCATCGTTCGGAACGCCAACAGCATCTTTGAGGTCGCGCTCAGTGACACGAGAGGCGGGAAAAGCTTTGCAGTAAGGGGTGCGGGTCCGGCGGAGTCGTCTGAGATATAAAAACTATTTACACGATTCAAGGCTCTGCATCTAGAACGACAGGGAGAGGCACTGAAAGAAGGTAAGAACGCTTGCAATAGATGCCTCCGACACCGAACAGCACATGCGAATTGGTGCATTCCGCGGCCTGCGGAGAGGAGAGGATCCTGTCCGCAGGGACCGAGTACTACCCGTGTACGCCATTTCAAATCGTGATTCGCTTCGCGGTTTCTGCGCCTCGGCGGAATCAAAGGGCGTTCTGCCACAGCCCCCCGCAGCTGCGTTGATAGCTCAGGGCCCGCTCAATGAGATCGGGGCTCTGCCCCGTTGGCGGCGGATCTAAGAGCTTGGCGGGCGCCTTCCCTTTCCCTTTCAGCGCCGGCTTCAGCATCATGGTACCCACGACCGCTGATTGAGCATCCAGCAGGAGCTGATCGCTGGGATTCGGCCCGAAATCCATGCTGAGGAAGCCGCCAGCAATACCTCCCTTCTTGTTCGGCTCCAAGCTGTTGGACACCTTGTTCATCTCATTCAGCGGAGACGCCTTCAGCTCCTGCGATGCGGCCTTGTGCAATAGACTCGGTCCGGTGCCTGACCCGCCGAGACCGTCGTCCTGAATTGCCGCCTGCGCCCATGGGCCGCGTTTTTTCTGGTCAGCAAAGGCAGGCCGTGGGACGCGATGCCTGACGAGGAGCTTACCGATACCGCGGCATCCCAGGACCGGGCGCCCGTGAGCCGCTGCCCGCCGCTCGCCGGAGGGCTCCCGCAGTCGCGCGTCTCCTCCTTCGTGGCAGAGGTAGCACTGCTGCATGACCGCTCCGTGTCAGCAGTTGACGCCGCTCCGCTATCCTCCGTGGTCTCCTCAGCTTTGGAATCGAGCCGCTGGAGCAGGCTGAGCCGCGAGTCCGCCGAGCCCGAGTTGGAGTCGTCTTGCTGGGAGTTCAGCTGCTTCGCACACCATTCGTTCATCGGCGTCAGGAGCTTTCCCGGCTGCAGTTTCGCCTAGGACAGGACGCGCTCAGCTTCCGCCGTGCATTCGCGGCGGCGGCGACGTTGCCGCAGCTTCCCGCCTACCTTGGTCTGCGTCTGTGTGATGGCGCGCTCCAGCGCATCGCGCGGATTCTCGTCTTCCCGCGCCACGCTGTACGTCTGCTGGAACCTCTGCATGTACTCGCGGAGTTTGCTGACCTGAGGTTTCGTTGGCGTTTGCTTGTTGAGAGAATGCAAATGGTGGGCGTGCCTGCGGTCGAGGGGGCGACGAAGGTCGGTCAGGCTTACCTGGTCGCACAGCAGAAGCTCTGGCGACGGGGGAACGTCCGCCTTTCCCGACTGCGCCAGATCCCGCAGCTTGTCCGACCCGACGACTTCCACGAGCGGGCGGTCGTTGCTGCGGCTCTCGTGGCGGACGACGGTGCATCCCTGCCCCACCAGGTTGATGGTCAGCGGTTGCCACGACACGACGTCGGACGGGCGAAGGGCGCACGTCCAGCGAAACGTGGGCTCCTTGCGAGCCCGGCGACGGCCGCCGGGGTGGACCGGCGCATGCGCCGCTGCGCTGGAGCCATCCGCACTTCTGTTGGGCGAGCCGCCCTGTCCGTTGTCGTGCACCCAGGAATGCTTCTCCACCAGGCCGACCGCGCTGAAGACGTTGGCGATGTCGTACAGCCGACGGGCGCGGGTCTTGAGGGCCTTGTCCGTCTGCGGGCATCCATTGCGCAGGGCGATCTGCTCCTTCTCGTGGAGCAGCGTCGTCGCCATGTCCGCCATCGACACGGTGGGCAGGCCGACGAGGAACAGCTGGATGAAGCGGCGGGAAAGGCGGCCGAGCGACTTGTCCCGGCCACCGATGGGCGCGTCCTCGGACGACGCAGCCTTGTTCTTCAGCTCGTGCACTTCCAGGTAGTGCGTAAGACGCGTGGCGTCCGTGAGGCGGTTCTGCGTGGCGAGCTCCGGCCACAGTTCGCAGGCTTCCTGCTGCAGCGTGCCGAGCACGCTGGGGAGGTGCTCGAGGCCGTGCCATGCGTAGGTGTTCTTGCGCTCCCGGGTGACCATCTGCAGCGCCTCCAGGATGTTAACAATGTCGTAGATGCGGCGGCGCTCCACGCTGAGCTCTCGTGCCGCTTCGTCCAGGGAGATTCGTCTCCCAGCGCCCAGGATGGCCTGGCAAGGCGTCTTGCTGTGCACGTCTCCCAAGTCGCGCGCACTAGCATCTCCCCCGAAGAGACGCATAAAGTTGGAGCAGAGAAGCCCCAGACTCTTATCCTTGCGCGTCTTGCCCTTGTCCTCCTCTTCGTCTTTGGCGCCGTCTCCCAAGCGGCGCTTCTTGCGCGCGCCCTCCTCCGACGAGGACGACACGTCTGCGAGAGCCAGGAGCGACGCGGCCATCGCGGTTTCCGATCGTTTCCCTTGCATCCTACGCGCTCATGCGCTTTTTAACCCCCTCAAGATAACGATCGGCGCATCGCCCGGTTCCAAACTGGAGGCCGCGCCACAAGCACGTCGGCGGGCTCCGCGCAGCGCACGCCCAGAGCCTCTCTGAACAATGCGTGGAGTCCGTGAGACTCGGGCGGCGCAAGCTCCGCGGAAATCGCCGCAGAGTTTCGCGCGCAAAGCGGGTTCAAAGACGAAGGGCGAAAGCGCGGGAAATCTGGAAAGGGCTGGAGGCGGGAAAACAAAACAAATCCCCAAGCTGGTCCCCCACCCATCAGTCCCAACTGGTTTCACTTCTGTGCAGATTGCATCGACATTTCCGATCCGAGACTGCCGGGGAAGTTTCTTTCAATATTTTATCTACTCATCAGTAGCAAGTAAATTTTATGTATTTGTGGAATATTTTTAATACTATTTACCATGATATGTATATCAGAAAAATGGATAAAAAGATAAAGATGAACTGTTTGTGAGGATTCAAAACCCTTCTGCTTTTCGATGTCCACGCCGAGTTCCGCTCAAGCCGCAGCCTCTCATCGGCGTGCCTAGGCCGCACGATGCTGCTGGGCCAATGCCGAAGCCCGAGGTAGCTCACTGGCGGCGCTCTCGGCGACGCAGGCGCTCCTGGGAGATCATGCAGCGGCCTCAGCTGCTCATCGCTCTCCTGCTGACCATCGCTCTCGGCGCCACCACTCTCATCCTGGTGCAGCATGAAGGCAAGCTACCCCTGCATTCCACGTCGCACGGGTATAGATCTGTGTCCTGATGAGAAGGAGGTCCACAGACGACGCGATGGTGGCGGCAGACGATCTCCGGACGGAGCTGCAGCAGCCGCTGGAGCAGCACCAGGCCGCCGAGGGGATTCTCCAAAGAAGTGCAGCGTTGCCAGCCGGCGTCTACAGCAATGCGAGCAATGCTCCTCGACTGCCTCTCAGAGGGCTGGAGGGCCAAATGGACGTGTACCTGATGGAGACGGGCAACGCCCGGGTGTCCAAGGTCGTGTGCGCCAACATCGCCACGGTCGGAGGCATCGTGCACACCTGCTGCGAGGCGCCTGAGAAAGGGGCTCCTAGCTTGTCAGCTGGCAGAGGCGTCTGCTGCCTGCCGAGCATCATCGTGGGTGGGACGCAGAAGAGTGGCTCCACGGCGCTGTCCGCGGTTTTCCTCCAGCACCCGAATGTCCGCTTCGCCGATCGGAAGGAGGTGCACTTCTTCAGCATGCCGAAGGCCTTCTCGCGCGGACTGGACGAGTACATGGCGCACTTTTCCATCCACAACATGCCAGGCAGAGAGCAGAATCTCGATCGGTTTGTCACCGTCGAGGCGACGCCGTATTACTTGCATAGCGCCGACGCCTGCCGCTTCATCAGCTACACGATGCCCAGCGCCAAGATCATCTTTCTGCTGCGCGATCCGACGGACAGGTCGTACAGCGAGTACAACATGAAGCTGAGACGCATTGAGGAGGGGAGAGACCTGGTGCGGAAGCTCCAGGAGAACCGGGGCAAGCTCGTGTCCTGCATGCTGCGGTTCGCGCTGGTCTCCACGGCCGAGCTCGTGGCCTGCCTTCCCGCCAGCATCACCGAGGCCGCGAAGTGGAAGGGAAATGCCAAGCGGGTGCTGCAGCGCCTCGGCGTCATCTCCAGGAGGCGAGGTGTGAAGCAGATCGCGAAAAGGGAGCCCGACTCGGATCCGGACAACGAAGCGGGCGTGGACCCACCGCCGGCGCTAACCTTTGCACCTGATGAGAAACCGAAGTTGGACAATCTTGCGCAGATGATGACGAAATGTGTGGGCAAGGGCAACGGAGACCGCTTCACGGAAGCCGAGATCAAGAGCTTCATACGGAGACCCGGCGCGGAGCCTGCAAGGCCCGCTGCGTCAGCACGCAGAGCGCTTGGTGCGGAGGAGAAGGGCTCTCATCCCACAAAGAGATGGCTGTCAGCAAATGAGTCGCTGGATCTCCGCAGAGGTAGCTTTGCTGGAGCTTTGTCGAAGAGGAACCTCGACAGCCAAAGCCCGGCAAAGCAGCATTACAGAGTCCGCCCGGCGTACGTCGTTGGCGGCAGGGGCGCGGTGGGACCGCAGTACACCAACGCCAGCAGTGATGGGGTCTCAGCGCACGGCGGGCACGGCGGGCGGAAGCTCCAGAAGGCCTTTGGACCGGTGCGGAAAGCACCGGTTGGAGCGGCCAAGGTGCAGAGCAACTTCGTGGGGGGAAACGGGTTCGTGCCGGAGCTGGGCGTCAACATCACGTTGGGTACCGTGTGCATCGCATTCCTCGAGGAGAAGGTGCAAAGGATCGATGACAGCTTTCGCACGGAAATGGAGAACATCCGGCGGTGCGAAGAAACCACGTAAGAGAGCATGGGGACGAGAGCGACAGAAGCCCTGGGGAGGCGGCCGCAGATGATCCTCTTTCTTTGCCTTGCGACGCAGGTTGGGCAGGCGGGCGGAAACGGGAATGGAAAGCTTGGAGTGCCTCAAGTCCTGCTCCATAAAGCCCGTGCCAGGCATCTCACGGCAATTCATCTATCGGTGGGTAGCTGGTCTCTGCTGCAGAAGAAGTGGAGCGCGAGAAAGCGCCGAAGCCTCACCAAGTCTCTTCATGGACCAGCTCGTTGTATGCGCCACAGCTCGAGCGCTGCTACAAGCACATCCGCAGGGAGCAAGTCCTGGTGCTCTCGAGCGATGAGCTTCGGGGAGATCTCGACGGAGCGGTGCGCAAGATCCACGAATTCACGGGCCTTCCGGCCTTCGACTACCCAGCGAAGACCACCGAGCAGCTGAACGAGGTGTTCGAGAGGGCCTACCCGGACTTCCAGGATCGTACGGGCTGGCGGATGCAGAGTCAGTACCCCGCGTTGGATCCCGCCCTGAAGGACGAGCTGAAGCGCTTCTTCGCTAGATACAATAGGATGTTGGTAGATACGGGCCTCGATTTTGCGCAGGCATGGAATGACGGTGTCAGTCATCCAGAGTGAGATGCCCTACAACAGATAGTGAAAACATGATATTGCAAAGTACGGTCGTGAAAGTATGGCCGTAAAGGTATGGCCGTGAAGGCATGGCCTCGATGATGCTCTGCATCGTCAAGGAGCTGGGTGCCAAGCCGGGAGCCGGGTGCCAAGGCCGCTTGAAACGAGCTGGTCGGCCGTCTCCCCTCGCCTGCGAAGCCTCCGAATTCCGACCAACGCCAAGCAAGAAAAGGAAGGAAACTTAAGTTCGCAGCGTCACGAAACGAATCGGCAGACTCCCTGCGTCGTTCCATCTCCCGCAACATCCATCGCACGCGTCCGCTCCTCCTTTAAGCTCTCTCCCTCGCTCTCCATTTACAGTTGATTTATTCCTTCTTCCGACGCCAGTTGCACCCCTCCACAAGATGGCACCGACCTCCGGCCGGCTGGCAAAGGATCTGCGCACACTGACCGCAC